>JAIUJM010000610.1:0-14041 GCA_026262225.1 Inosperma sp. D86 | reverse complement strand
TCTGCACGTACCTCTGCCCAGTCAAATTAAATGAAAGACTGTGGGGTGCGATCTGCCTTTCTCTGTGATCAACAATGGGGTATGACGCCCTCAACTACCCCTACCACACTCAGTCTATTGCAACGACCTTAGAAGGAATTAGACACACCCTGCCATCTGAAGCGTCTAATAACTTCACGGGACATTCCCGCACCGAGGCCATGAAGCAAAATGAAGCTGGATCGAGTGGTGACGCCGTTGGAAACCAAATGAAATCAAGTATGGGAGCTGCGTGAGCAAATGTTTTGGTGTTGGTGTGAGGTGATAATTCTGACAAACTTTGAGAACGTTAACTTGAATACGAAAGCAGTAGAAAAAAGCCTGAATTACTCGAATAATTCAAAGGTTCTGTTCTCGCACTGAGTCAAGACCACCGATCCATCAGGGGACCTGGGCAAAGGTGAGCTTCATTGCTGGTCACTACATTTGCTTCAAACCATTTAGCGACTCTCGGAAAATTTCCTGAAAACTCAGGATCCGGATTTATTGTAAGCGTCGATTGCAATAAAGGTCTTTTGGTAAGATCAAAGAATGCTGGCGTCCAGTCCATTTGTTGGTCTCGGTTGAACAGAATTAAGAAATCAGAAATTTGGAGTAGTCACCTGACCGAGGAAATGACTTCAGGGCAAGTCCAGACGCGCTTGAACACCCTTCGCGTGCCACAAATATTTTATTTAACTAACGAGACCTTACTTATTTCTGCATTTTCGTTGCCCCGGATTGCAGTCTCAACATGGAACATTATACTTCGGCGGACCCTTCGCCTCGCTCCAGTCCAAGCGTAGCATCTGTGCCTCCTGCCCACACGTTATCTGAGTACACTGGGAGCAGTCGCGCGAGTAGCGAGATGAGTGAAAGTCGACCAGTTCGTCGTGCTTTTTTCTGTCAAAATTTCCCAAATTTTAACCGAAATTCTAGGTCTCGGAATTTGAAGAGATGGAAGAAGACGAAATCGAAAAACCTCTGGAGCCTTCTAGTTCGGCAGCACCTTCGAACGAGAAGGTACGCACCTGATATTACCCCATATCCAGTGAACCTAATGATCATTCTAGGAAACTGAAAAACGCTTTGAAAAACTCCAAACGCTTCTCAAACAATCCGCTACGTACTCCTCCATCCTCAAGGAGCGTATGGACGAAGAGAAAGAGAAACAAGCTCGACTCCGAGCAACGTCAGGAAACGAGAAGGCTGGAAAGAAGCGGAGTACAATTCAATCGTCTCCAATGGGTAAGAGAAGGAAAGGACCAGACGGCGAGGTTCTTGTTACGCACGAAGGCGATGAGGCCGAACAACCGATATTCCAACAACCAAGATTGATTACAGGTGCAAAGTTAAAACCATACCAGCTAGAAGGCCTCCAATGGATGGTTTCCTTGGACCAGAATGGGATGTCCGGTATTTTGGGTACGCACCTGTATTTCTGAATTATTGGGATTTTGCTCAACTGTGCAAATAGCCGACGAAATGGGTCTAGGCAAAGTAGGTTTAGTGTTAACTTTATGCGGTTAATCAAAGTCTTACCTTAGGTCTGCAGACGCTACAAACTATATCCTTTAGCGCCTATTTGCGTGAACGTGGCAATTTCAAACCTTTTCTGGTTGTGTGTCCTCTCAGCGTCCTACATAATTGGCACTCGGAGTATAAGAAGTTCGCTCCAGATGTACGGTTATACTTCTTTGACTCGTTGTCAAATTTAACGCCTTTGATAGATACCTGTATGCATATACCACGGTGCAAAAGAAGGACGCGCTGAACTTAGACGCACAGTCATGGTTCTTCCCCGGGCTAAGCGTCTTGCACAGGCTCGCAGGGGAGCGTCTTCCAAATCGAAGAAAACAAAGAATAAAGCAGGTCGGCCTCCAAAGCCCAAGCCCCAAGAAGTAATTGTTGATGGCGTCGCCCGACTCAAGCGAGGGCGGCCGAAGAAGCATCATCCCGTCGTCATCGAGTCCGATACCGAGGACATGAAGCCTGACGACGAATATCGACCAAGTGGGCAGCCTATGGATATATACGATGACACTAATTCAACAACGAAGGAAAAGGTTAATGAAGATGAAGATTATACGGAAAAGTTCCCTATCGTTCTCACGACCTACGATATTATCATGCGCGACCGTGCTCATCTGCAACATTATGACTGGGGTTATATCGTCGTTGACGAAGGCCATCGATTGAAGAATCTAGATTGTAAATTAATGAGGGAAATTAAGAAGTATTCGAGCGCTGGGAGAATGATCTTGACTGGGACTCCTCTCCATGTGAGTTTTCTTTCCTCGACTTTCTTACATTTCATCATACTGATGATGAAAAGAACAATCTGGCAGAACTTTGGTCCCTTCTCAATTTTATACTTCCAAATATTTTCGAAGACCTGGATACGTTCCAAGAATGGTTCAACCTCCCCGACCTCCATAACACCCTTCCGACTGATCGGTCGCAGCAAATTATTTCGTCCTTGCACGCTATCCTCAAACCCTTCTTACTGAGAAGGTTGAAGGTGGACGTCGAGATGAACTTGCCTCCCAAGAAGGAATACGTTTTATATTGCCCGTTGAGTATGAGGCAGAGGCAAGCGTATGACAAAGTTCTAGATGGAAGTCTAAGGACGTGGCTAATTAAGGGTGGGACGGCAGGAGAGGGAGCGACGGAAGTCGAACAAGGGGAAGAAGACAGAAGCGAGAAGATGAGCAGTGACGAAGATGAGAACGAGGGTGTAAAGAAGGGCCGTGTATCGAAACGGCTGGCGAAGGTTGGCCGCAAAAGTTACGCTGTCGACGGTGACGATGACGAATACTTCGATATGGTGGAGAAAGGTGAAATAGATGAACGGGGAATAATCATTGTTAAGGACAAAGAACAACAAGAGGCAGAAAATGTAAGACGCGCAAAGGAACATCAACACCGGGTGAAAGGTAAGTTCCTTCTATGGCCTTCCTTCTGTATCAAACCAATCCGTTCTTCAGTTCGTCAAGTCAACAACTTGAAACTCCAGAATGCGGTTATGCAACTTCGCAAGGTCTGCTCCCACCCATTCTTGTTTGACTGGCCCATCGACCCCAAAACAAACAACCCTCTCCTTGGTGAAGAACTCCTCAATGCCAGCGGGAAAATGATGGTCCTTGACCGGCTTCTCAAAGCCCTTTTTGCTAGGGGCCACAAGGTGTTGATCTTCAGCCAATTCAAGATAATGTTGGACATCATTCAGGTAAGTAAGTTCCTTGGGCAACGCTATAGTTATTGATTCATTATATTTTAGGATTGGGCAGAAGATTATATGGGTTGGCCATTATTCCGTATAGATGGCGAAACAAAACCCGAGGACCGGCGAGACCAAATGGAGGCCTTCCAAACGGGAGGAAACGGTCCTGATGCCACCCGTCTTTTCCTTCTTAGCACCCGTGCAGGTGGTTTGGGCGTTAACCTTACTGCAGCGGATACCGTTATTTTTTATGATCAAGATTGGGTACATGCGTTTCCACACCATATATTCAGATGCCTCAACTGACAAACTTTCTTCAGAACCCCCAAATGGACATCCAAGCCCAGGACAGAGCACATCGCATTGGCCAAACGAAACCAGTGCTCATCTTCCGACTAGTCAGTGCTCACACGATCGAAACTAAGATCATGCAACGTGCTTCAGAGAAACGCAAATTGGAGGCTCTTGTGATCGCCAAAGGAAAATTCAAGATGCCTGCTATTGCTGCTAATTTTGGCACAACGAAAAAGGAAACGATGGCGGAGATGGCTGCTTCATTACTAAGGCTAGAGGGCGAGAAAATCGAGGTTGTTCCTGATACCAAGGAAGGCAAGCGAAGCGTGCTGAGCGATGCGGACCTAGAAGTGTTATTAGATCGCAGTCCAGAAGTATTTAGCGAGAGAGGTGAAGGTTGGATTTCAAATGCTGTTGGACAGGACAGGCCTGTAGATGAGATGGATAAAGATACCCAACGGCATCCGGGCGCCTCAACAAGCACGAAGGCAGCCTTTGCGGTGTATCAGGCCGGAGTTGATGAAGGCAATGATGCACTCTCAAACATGCTAGGCGAGGAGGCATAGGGTTTGTATTTCACCACATGGTCATGTTCGTTTAGACGGACCATTTTCCTGATTCACAGCACGCCATCTTAATTTTGTTCTTATTGTCGATGGGAAACCTCATGCCGTCCACTCCTTAGGTAATACGAAAGCTATGCAAACTCATGTAGATCTTTTTGAAGACAGAAGGTCCAAACGATAGAAACATGGAACATTTGATAATTTTAGTTTACATCACTTCATAGGAGAAAGATTCAGACTATGGTCAGTGGTCACCAGACGTCAAATTCCTGGACCAAATGTTCATGTGGCGACTTCCAGGATTGCCACCCTTCTGTGTTTTTCTTAGTCCGTCAGTTATACAATTTGATGGCTTCTCAAGGAAGACAAAGATTGACATTTAATAAGATGCCTCGGAAAACTTCGAAACGCTGGGGAATGAAAAAGGCATTTATCTCACAGGGAATTGGTAACAGGTCGGAGTCGCTCCCAGAGCGGACTTCTGAGTCTATAACAACAAGGATCACTGGAACGTGGCCAGGCCTGATTTGTGGAAGAGAACCATTTGTTGGCTCAGGAATTCGAAAAGAAGTTAAAGACCTGAGACAAATAAAAATAGCTGGGTCAGATGGCCTGTAGCTGTTGTACGAAGCGAAGTCATTTCCACATCTGGTAATTATCCACTGTATCAATAATTCCGTAGATCGCACGAACAACCCTGACTCTCGTGTATGGTTTCGTGTAAGAATAAGAATAATCGTCCATAATTTTATACCCCACTGCCAGAGATTTAGAACTCACTCAAAATGCAAATGCAGCCTCGACACAGTCGGGACTACTTAGTATGGTAAGAACTACCAAAAGCGATCGATTTATCACTTCGCTTACATCTGGCGAACAGAAAATCCGGAGCGAGATTTACCTGGTTCAAAAATGATTATAGCGGAAAGCTCAATACATATGCACTTGTTACAAATAGTTGTAATTTCGCAAAGCTTGTTCTTGGCTTGTTCTACCAGATTCCCGATTGTTGAAAAGGTAGTGCTTATCATCTGTGGTGGATTATGTCGCACATGTTGGTAACCAGCGCTAGCCCTTCCATCGCTTCCATCTGCGAAGAAAAAATACCTGATATCTCCCAAAAGGGATTTTTGCGAAGAATCAAATTTCCTGTCGTATATCATTATCGCTCCGTGTATGAACAACTTGAACATTCGTGTGGTCCCTATTGTAGCTCGTGTACCTCGATCATCAAGATGAGATGGCGATCCTTTGTAACTTCTCTTCGACGTTTATTGATGGGACCTTCGGTCCAAGTGGAGGAATTGTCATTCCGTTGTCCTCTGCCATCTGTTTGTCAATGTTAAAAATTGCTTGTCATGATTGCTCCCGCTAGTAAAATTTCAGTGTTAACCTCCAACAGATCTTGTCGAGAAGTGACAACAGCAAATTGGCTCGCCATGCGGTCACCATGTTCTGTGATCGATGGCAGCAGCAGCATAATCCTGCTCATGACGCCATCCTGGTTGTCTAAGAGATATTTCACAAGGTTGTTCAAAGGAAGAGGGCGGCCTACACGAAGAAAGTGACAATGCCTTCCGTGGTCCACGCCTTTGACACCATCGGCTTCAATGACAGACTATGCAGGTTACACACCTTATGATAAGATGAAAAGTGCGGGCCAGATAGAATAGCAGTGCATTGCAATAAACCTAATTTACTCTGTGCGAATCGAAGATTTGATCTTGAACACAGTCCATCAGCACCTGCCGTGCACCCTTCGAAGACAAATCATGTAAAGCAGCTCCGATCGCGTTTCTGGACTGAAAATACTTCCGAAGTAAAACTTCTTTTTGAGTAACACTGCAAGGTACTGAATTCGCAGGACGATGACTATAGCAGCTTAGCAGGTTCGGCAATCCGGTCCTTCCTCGCGAACCCTGATCTTCATACACCTTCCCAGACTTTCCTTTGGTAATAGTCAATACAACACATATCAAACAACGAAAAAAAGTCCTACATTTTCCCATGGTAATTTTCTGTTACCTGGCGAAGTGGAACCTGCATGATTAGTCTGAGAAGTTCAAGCACTGGGTGGCATGATATAAGCGGGTGATGTGACATTTAGGAAGACAGCACAGGACAGGACGGGGGCCCAGAAACTGTTGGACTGGTTTCAGATGCATAAAATGAAGGGCCAGCGTTATTAAAGTGTCATGCTTGGCGCAACAGTGACCACATGTTCAAGTTGAAAATAAAACACAGTTGTCGATATAAAAACGTTGGGATTTGGGGTGTTGTTGAAGCAAGAATACAAAAGCTAGACCTTTCAGCCGCCCTACCTGGGGCCAGCAATGATTGTTGTGAAGATTGCAGATGTCGGAAGGATGTGTCGATGAATCTAATTTTAGATGGGAAGGCGTGCTTGTCAACCGTCACCGAGATCGGTCATATTAGATTGCTAGATTTTATGATTTGCTTTGTACTCTTGTGCTTCTGACTTACATAAAGAATACCAACCGCTAATCGTCCCGTTCCTACACTTCCACTTAGTACAAGACCGGAAACTTCATGGACGCCTTTGAAACGAACCCATTCCAATCGACTTCTTGGACCGGAGAAAGACCAGATGAAACCGAACAAGAAGCTCACGACCGTCTTCTCGCAATGCAAGAGGCGTTGAAGAGATCGAAGGAGATTGAAACTTGGTTGCTTGAAGAGAAGAAGCTTCTTGATAGACGGCGAAAAGCTGTCAAGATACTTTTGCTAGGTATGTCGCCTGTGGTCCGTATTCTTGACGAAATGGTGAATATTCTCTGCAGGGCAGTCTGAGTCAGGAAAGGCACGTTCAAGGTTGATATACGATGTCGACTTGGATTTTGACTGGTATATTTGAATCAGAGTTCCGTGCTTAAAAGTACGTCTTCTGTTTTCCCAATTTGATGAATACCAACATTATTTTCAGATTTTCAGATTGCTTTTGCACATAAACAACTAGACAAGGCGCGGCCTGCTTGGAAGATTGTCATTCAACTCAACGTCATTGGGTGAGGAAGCAAACTCTGTTACCGTCCAAATGATATCAATAAGCAGGATTGCAGGTCATTGAAGTCGATTCTCGACTCTTTGGGAGAAGAATTCGATAGTGTGCCGTCCGATACAACCCCACCAGATTCCATTGCCTACCGCATTCTCCAAAGGCTGCGGCTCAGTTTGTCACCGCTTTTCTTCATCGAATCAAATCTGCTCAAAATTCTTGCCCCTGATTGTGGCGATTGTCGCGGGTTGACAGTTCGGGCCGGAGCAGCCTGGCAGGATATCCTGTCAGCTCAAATCGGAAAACAGAAATCCCGGCAAGAATATGATCCGACACCGGTCCTCCTTGCACAAAGGAACGACATTATCAGTTTATGGAGAACTGAAGAAATTCAAGAAATTTTGGCAAGGCGCTGTCCTCATCTCAAGTGTTCGTCGGGCTTGTAGGTTTCAGCCACCCCTATGTCATGGCTGACACTGACATTCATCCTAGTTTCTTGGATGACATTGAGAGGGTCACTACTGCCGACTATCATCCGACAGATGGTGAGGTTTTCGAATTTTGACCCATCAGATTGTTCACACCTTTTTTACTAAATTTTAGGTGACATTATCAGGGCAAGACTGAAAACCGTGGGGGTTGAAGAGCATCATTTCAGAGTAGAAAAAGGTTCGAATATTAATTTCTGACATCTCTTGATTAAAACCTGTCATTTTAGGTACAGGGCCAGACGTGGTATCGAGGGACTTTTACATTACGGACGTTGCAGGCATAAGAAGTCAGGCAAGTTTCAAACGACATATGGTATAGGATGTCATGATGAACACAATCACAGCGGTCATCTTGGATTCCATTCTTCGATGATGGTAATTTCCACATGTCCGACGCCTCTCACAAAGCTAACAACTTTTAGCCCAATGCATCCTTTTCCTTGCCCCTCTTGCCTTCAACGAAGTCCTTGATGAGGATCCTTCGGTCAATCGCGTCGTGAGTTTTTTTTTTTTGTTATTTCTTTCTCCGTCTTTAACGTCCTATCACCAGGAAGACAGCTATCAGCTATGGAAGACGTTGTGTGAGAACAAGTTGTTGGCCAATGTCCACATCATTTTGTTTCTGAATAAGGCATGGTTTCTTTTAATCGATATACCTCCTTGGCATCTAAATCAGACAACAGAAGGATGTATTAGAAGCAACGTTATCTTCTGGCATATTGGTGAACAAATATGTCCCCAGTTACAAGGACCGTCCGAACAATGTTGAAACAGTGACAAAATGTATGCATTCTTATCGCATCATTCAACGCGCAGCACTCATGTCTCTGCTAGACTTCAAAGATAGGTTCCATCATTACCATGTACGTTTCTTTATATTCTTTTACCTAATGACTTATAGCACTCCTCCTTGTAGAAGAAGTACTCTCCACCTTCGCGCACCTTTTTATGCCACGAGACATCTGCCATCGTTCGTCATTCCATCTCATTTCACTTCGGTGGAGTAGCTAACGTTGAACATAGGATATTGCATCCATGCAAATCCTCCTAGTCGGAGTTCGGGAATCAATCCTTAGACAGTTGCTCATGAAAGGAGAACTCCTGTAGTGCCACATCAATTCCTACAAGCTTACGTTGTTTTCGATCACTTTGACGTTGTAATTCGGCCTGTTTCGTAATTTATCTGTTAATATACTTTAGATTTCATAACCTAGTGGCGGCTGTCTTTCAACAAAATAATGGATTTTTTTTTGGTATTTTTATTGTTTACCATAGGTGAAGGCAATATATATATACAAGTATAGATAGCCGCCCGTGTCAAGGGCATAGGAATAGTGATAACACATTGATAAGGCTAAGTGATGATTCATGTTTCGAGCGCTGATGGTACAATGAATTGCGGTTGACTTTGACTTGATAAGCTCCGAATCGAGTGGTAGTGAGATAGAAATACATGTGAGGGCGACGTGGACGCCATATGGACAAAGAATACATCTTGCAGGTTGATCGTTTCATTAGTTGTAGATCCCAGTCTTTGTAGATCTGAGTCTATTCGTCGGGCGTTGCTGTTGCTGTTGTTGCTGTTGCTGATAGAACCAAGATTGTGGGTGGTTTACCGAAGTTTGACTCGGTTGGGTCCACGAAGCCGTCCCCCGTAATGGACCTCCATGACTGCCGTTAGGTTGCTGAGCATACGTATTACGGCTCTGATTCCGACCATATGCTTGTTGTTGAGCGGCAATCTGCCTTGCGACGTTCTCTGCAACCTGCTTCACCGTTGGCTTGTTGCTTTGCTCAGCCAAGTGCTTCTGATACGCCTTCTGCTGCTGCTCGAATTGGAATTGGGCACGCTGTGCGGGGACTGGAAGGGCAGGGATCCCACCTCCCTGTCCGGTTGCATCATGTATATCGTGTTCCGTAATATGAGGATTGGGGTGTACAATGGGAGGCACAGCAGGAGGTGGTGAGATGTCTAAGGGAGGTGGCCTCTTCTTGGCCTTTGGGCTGCGACTAGGGTGTCGAGAACCTTGGCGAGAAGGATGTGCATAAGGTGCTTCTTGAAGTGCGCCAGCCACGGCATAGTTGTTGTAGTGCCAGGGTTGACCATTCAGGTGTTCGTCACGCTGCTTCTCAATCCTACCACCCTCGTTCCAATGACCATCCCTATGTCGGCTTCCTTTTCTACCTCTATCCTCATCACTACTCTCATCACTTTCATCACCACTCACATCCGTGTCGGAACCTCTAATTGCTGCTTCTGGACTGCTGCTTAACATGGGGGCCCATTTACTAGATCGGGCCCTCTCAATCGCCTTTGTTCTTCGCTTGTCCTTCTCCTTCTTCTTTCTTGACTTCTTGGTAAGGGCATGTCGTTGAGCAGCCGTGGTATCGTGAGTAGGATATAGTGGGAAATTGAAAGTTTGACCATCAATAGTCTTCGATATGTATGGTGGCCGAGAAGACTGAGGTGGCTCGTGGTCATACAACTTCAGAGAAGCTTCCATCATGTTGTGGAGGTTATCCAAACCGTAGCCAGCGGCCTTGGCTCCTCTTTCAGGAAGGGCATAAATACCATTATATGGGTCCGGAGAACGCTGGCGACTGGATGGGCGCGTCGTATTAGGGGCATGGTTTGGATTCAGGTAGATCCATTGTTGGGTTTGTCCTGGAATTGGGGGTGGTTGCGAACTCCTTCCATGTTCGTTTATGTGTGTCCAGTCGTCGTCGTCGTCGTCTGATTCGGGTATAAATATGTCTTCCCGCTGTCTGGAATTGGATCTTGTTGACGGCCTGCTTCTAGAGTGCGACCGTGTACGAACTTTGCTCGTACTACCCTTCCTTCGTCCTCTGTCCGATCCAGAGCCAGTTCCTCCACCTGTAGGAGACCACTTCCCGTTCGCCCAATCCAATACGTTCCAACCATTCCGATATGGAGGTGACTTGACGTCCGGATTAGGCCATTTCCCATGAGCAGAAGTCCAACCACTCGAGATTGCACTTTGTCCACCGATATCGTCTGCTCCGCCCATGGCGTCTTGTGCACTGACTGTGCGGCCAAGGTAGGATAATGAAGGGGGAATGATAGTCTCTCCTCTGTCCACCTCTCTTTTCTTCTCCCGCTCCCTGGCACGATTTCGGTCCCGCTGGTCGTCTACGCCGACAGCTTCACTCCATATCTTCAGTTGGTTGATAGCATGGAGTATCCTTTCCTTCATTTGCTGCTTCTTGACGGCGTCAAAATGATCATAACCCATAGACCAGCATTCGGTGTAAAGCCAGGACTCAAGTTGTTCCGGCGTCCAATTTGTTCCTGATAGAACGACACCATTCCTATGAAAATACCCATCGTGAGCTATCACGTAAAAAATAAGAAATAGAAGGAAATGCAAGATCTATGGTCATGGGGAAGCCCGAAGCGACTCCCGCTTCTTAGCGCATACGCTCCCAATTATCACTTGACAGAGACATCGATTCCAGGGAAAAGCCCCAACTTCAAGAAGAAAACAAGTGCAGATCGCAACTCTCCTAATCTGCCGCAGCGCTTTCACGCCAAAGACCATCGAATAGGCACAAGACGAGATGATAAGAGTGGGCAACTCACCTAAGGAGAAGGCATATGTCACCCGGATCCCATTTAACATATCTCACGAGTTTCAGCGAGACAGCCCAGAAAGGTGTCACACTGATGAGAGTCAAAAGCTTGTTCGGGGCAGTGTAGACAGTGTGTAAGTTGATGTTATTTGGTCGGATAGCGGACATGTAGATGGGATCGTAAGGCTTTCCGGACGGGCTAAGAGAGGTATTAGAAACGAAAGCTAATTAGATTAAAATATTTCACTTACTCAAAACAGTAAGGAAGTGCAATATCTGCGTCGCTGTTCATCCAATCCAATCCCAATCCGAACGCCCTGGCTGTTCCTTGAATACATTCGCCTAGTCTGGATGCTGCATCCATCATTCCCAAGGCATTCATCTCACCGATGAACGACCTAAGGATATAATCTACATCCCTTGTCGTCGTCCTCCTGGGTAGATGGGGTGACATCTGCTGTTGCTGCATTGAGAGCGCATATAGTCCATTGTGTAACAGCATGCAAGCTCCGCCATGAACGACCAACCGAATCGGCCGACCCCCGAAATGCTGTGCGACGAGCTGAGAAAAATGATTGAGAACTTGTATAAGCTTCTCCCTAGTAAGTTCCTTTTCATTCTTCGGAGGAATGGGAGGCAAGGCGGGGTCAGGGGCTGGTTGATACACCGGTGGGTACACGTTCCGCGATTGTTGAGGTTGCAAATGGGTACTACCGTTTGCGAAGCCCATTGTGTTGTGGGAAGGGGGCCCCGTCATCCACGTTGCGGGCGAATTGTGCCCAACATCGATCATGGCCATCGTCTGGATGAACGAACAACGCTTGAATGCACCTTAAGTAGGGCCGATTATACAGGGCCAAAGCTGTCAGCTCTGGCTAAACAGGGAAATCCGTGAGAATGGCGGCAAATGGCGCCCGCTTTGTCCCAACCAACTGGGAAGTGCTCGCCTTTTGTTCTGAAGAATGAATTGGTGTCCTAAAATGTCGACGGCAACGATAGCATCCAAAAAGGCGGTCCAGGTCGAAAGGAACGGTGTTGTCCTTGAACAATTTTGCAAATTCGAGCTGTGATCTAATGCAAGGTAATTATATGCAATAGCCTCATTGCTGATGCGTGTCTGGATTAAACCAGACACAGCTGTTAACCGGAATTCCCGACAGGACGCTTACGAACGCCGCTTTCATCCAGCTGGGCCGATTACTTGTACCGCAAATTCAAACACGTTGCAAATGAATGATGGAGGAAATTTATGTCCCACCGTTGCCGCATAATTGGCTGTAAATGGACACAACACGTGTTGCATGATTACAACCGCAGCGTCCAAAGCGCAGGTTTCCACCTGCAACTCAAAAAAAAACTTTCCTTGGCTCTAAACGACCGCAGTTCCATCCACAACTCTTGTTCGATTGTTAACAGACACCTAATGCGTCAGCAGATTTACATAAAAAGAATGGACCATGGTAGACAAATGTGACCCAGGCAACGGCTCAATAAAAATGGATTGATACCTTCAGACTGCAGTGGGTCCAATTAAATTTAGGACCAATGATGGGCGCCTGACACTCTCAAAACAACGCTGGTGTCATGAAAAGACAATTGTGTGACCGAAGAATTCACGATACTGACATATAAACTCGAAGGTTGTCAAGGATTACCTGGAGCAGTTGGAGTTGATTACAATTACTTCAGTGGAAATGCCAAACGGATGATTCTAGACTAGAATTCAATCGCTTGGAAAGATGTGGATGCTAAGTTTCCCGAGCTTTGACATGAGGACAATCCAGAAGCGTTCACTAACGTTGAATTGGACCGTCCTAATCAAATGTCATTTGGCCAGATTTGGACACAAATACAAAATCTTATGGTCACCTGCTATCCTCGCCTTTTCTCTCTCAGTCCTAGTAACTCGGTATATCTCACGACTCATCGCTCTTGATTAATAAGACGATATAATCCAATCGTCCCATACAAATGCCAATCACGGAGACGAAAGATATACGCAGACGCTTCAGTTACTAGACATGATCGAAGTCATGACAGAGTGCTAGCTCGTCTCCTCGTGTTTGCCATGTACAGGGCTAGTCATATTCGTGACCATAGAATCGGAATTAAGAGGCTTCAACGATAGTTTGCCACTCCATGACGTGCACTGTAGTCCTGTTATAGCCTCCCTAATCAACAATCAATTATTTCCAAGGCATTTGGTTGTACTTACAGCAGTGTCTGTTATGACAACATGTTAAAAGGTATATAGGGCCACAGGTTACGGTGTGACCCAGGTTTCCGAAGAGTTGCTGATTTGGGACAAGGTAAGAGTTGGGCGCCGTCATTGTGACCACAAAGGTATTCAAAATGTGGCGTCGATCCCAGGGCGGTGCATCCACTAGAAGTCATACTGTCATAACGAAAACGACAATTTTGATCCGCAATTCATTGCACACGGCCGGAAACTGATAACAAGAGGGTCAGTTGTGAACAGAGCGTGCCGCAAATACAGAATCGAATGTTTTTGGTCTTCATCGCTTCAGGCACTTTGTTGTGCAAATAAATAAATAAATTGCATCTGCAATATAATTGATGTCACCTTTTGTAGCATGACACCGACTGTAAATACACTCTTTAGTCATCAATCTTACCGCTTTTCTATGAAACGATCCCATTTACTCATACATGAATATCCATCATAATCTAAATTGTTCTCCATCATCAAGAAGTTCATATGGAAAATTTAATATCTCACCAAAGCTCTCACGAGGGTTACACGAACACCTTCCTTTTCTCCAGGTTTTTTCGTCCTTAGGACAGTGCGTATATGGGTTGTGTTCATACCCGATGTCATGGA
>JAIUJM010000609.1:0-14049 GCA_026262225.1 Inosperma sp. D86 | reverse complement strand
TCATGAATGCTGCGCATGGATATATGTTGAATACACTACCATTGACCTGTTGGAGTAGGTGTGGATTTTTGACAAGTCCCTGGAAAAATACATTGAATTACCTAACCTCCATGATTTCTCGGATTGGTCTTTTTTCTCTGTGAATACTCCTTTCACCGCAGCCATATGGCCAGCATAAAGTTGACACCACATCTCAGATCGCTATTGGCAAAGCGCAACCCAACCTCACGTCCTGCCCCTCCTCTTTCTCGTCTGAACAAGGTTTTCACGAAAACTTTCCTAGAAGCCCAGACCAAAAGGGTAGAAACAGGTTGGCTCGTGGCGGCCGTGAGTTTTCTTTCGTAAAAAATAAGCTTAAGTCTTCATGGGGCCATCTTAAATGAAAAAAAATTCAATTCTAGACATGCACTGTATTGACGGCTAATAGTCCGTCCGCTGTGGGTCATTTGTACCATTTCGTGACCAGGTTGGGAAACAATAGCGAGACCGCTTCGGATATTGCAGAGGCCGTGAACAAGGCGGCGATAATGCGCGAGGCCGCATTGAAAAGCACCATTTTTGTAGGCGTTCCTCGAGTAAGTCTACATTGCAATTCAATCCAAAGTGCATCCTGTCAAATGTCGAAGGCTCTGGATCAACATTGCGTTGGCCGAGTCATGACCAGTTCTTTTTGTCTTCTTTCATGAGTTGAATAAGAAAGTCCTTATCCGCTGTTGGGCTGTTCGATTTAGGTCATACTCTCTCTGACTGCTTTGCACGAAACTCTTGATGAAGATGTGAAGAAAGGTTTGAGGACCCATTCGAGGAGGTGAGTTACCATCTCTACTCCGCAATGTCTGTAGATCATTACCCAACTGTTTTGTCTATGGCACAGTACGCCGTCAGACCAAAAGTTAATTGTCACTGATTCTCTTCTTTTCTTCTTCACGATTTTCATTGTGTTCATGAACGGCATTTTGGTGTTTGACAGGACCCTTCAATTGGACGACATTGACTCCATCTTGACAAGAGGGAGAGCGCTCTGGAACGACATCTATACGCCTTTTGCAGATAAATTGCACGATAAATTGGCATCTTTCCACCCAGACTTTATCTGTGAGTATTTGCAATCACCACGTTGCTTCCTTGATGGCCCGATTAGAGATAGAAGGCCACGCTTGCGGCCCTGTGCACCAATCTCCTGCAGGTTATCAAATATCACTGGTGTGACTGGGCACGAAATCTCGGCGCATCTTATCTGACTCAATTTTATTTTTGTAGCGTTTATCATCCAGTGTTATGGGTCAGTCCTGTCCCCTCTGCCGGGAAGGTCCAAATCCTTTGCGGATATGAGCAACTTGCAAGACCCAGATCAAGGGAACCTGAGTCGTGTTTTGGGATCCGTTGTTGGTATGGCATGCCTTCGTGCGGAAGGTGGAGTTGGTCCCCAGCTAGTGAGCCATACCTTTGGTCTTCTCAAAGCCAGAGAGATCAAGAACCAAAGTCCAGAAGATCGTTGGCTCTCGAGCGATGAAGGCACGGAGTGGGTGCTACATACTGTGGATGAAATCTTGGATGTCATTTGCACAGAATATGAAGATGGCAGCCAGTTGAAGGCCAGATTGTGATGGAGCATAACCCGTCCAAGGTCGCCTGACCTTGTTACCATCCACTGGGTTCCGATAATACGTACCTGTGTGCCGGACCTGCATCGTGTTAGTTATAATTCGAATCCGGTGGGCTCTTTCCTTGCGCTTACACACACGTGGAACATAAAGTTTTATAGGGTCGATGTTTTTGTCCGACAGTCTATTAATCAGATCTTACAACCGATTTCTTTTTTGGACCTGACATTTGGCTCCTGAAAACCTTCACGGATATCCGAAAATTTGGTAAAGAAACAGTAAATGACATTTTATTTGATACCGAAAGATTGCAAGTGACGACATATTTGAAAAAAGGAAATGACTAACTATGGACCCACGCAATTGTTACAGATTCCAAGCGGCGCAGAAGCGGTACAACATCGCGGTCAGAGTCACCATGTCTTGCATGGGTGGATGCATCTGTATGAATGGAGGTTAACAATGAAAGCCAAGGGTCGGAACATGAATCTTAAAGCCTACCACCGTACCCATACCGGCGGTTCTGAAAAAGTGCAATTCGCCATAAACATCGCCAATCTGGTATCGCGTTTGCCTTGTTGGACGGAAAAATGCGATTACTTCGCCTGTGGCATCCTGAAGCTGCAATGTGACGGATGTTTATTACAAATCCGGATATTGTCAGTTCGTCACTTACAACAATGTCTGTGCCGTTTGTAGATGGTCTCCATCGATATGCGAGTCCGTCAGGCCCCGTGAAACTGCGCGCGCCCTGGGAAAACGCGTGTAAGAGTGCCGTGGACAAATGTGGAAATCGGGAACGAGGACGTACATAAATTTGGGGGTCCGGTCGGGCGAGATCAACCATTCGGAGAGCATTCTAGAACACCCAATCATTGAGTAGTGTGACATTTTGTAGAGTTGAGTAGATCAACCTTGCCCATGATAACGCGGCCAAGGCCGCCGTTTGGCGACCACTCAAGTTTAGCGATGCGATCCTCCTTATTGGGTCGAAGGGCTCGCCACATAGTTGTTATAGATTGTCCATTCTGGCCGACGGCCGTCTAAAGGATGCGAGATAAAGGAAGAATGAGGTCAAAAGAGATAGACCAAACCTGAAAACGATAAAGGATGCCCCAAGAGTTGAAGAGGACGCTTTCGCGACTGTCTTGGTTTGTCCACGACAAGATGTCGTCAGGAGCTGCAGCGTATGAGGGAGTAGACATGGCAGTTAGATATTAGTGGGATTTCTGAGGGGGAGAGACCACTAGGTATAAACTGCAATGCTGTCTCGCTGTTTTTATAGAGGGGACGGACAGGAATTACTGTAATCACTCCTTTTTTGCTTGGACAGATGGTACGGGAAATCGATCTGCAACGTGGACATCTGGCGACCCATGAAATTGAATTCTGTCTTCAACGTGTTGAGATGAAGTTCGAAAAGCTCACCCTTGGTTAGTGGAGTGAGGTTCCGCTTTGAGAAAATTCATCCGAGTGATCGAAAAACACGCGTTGAGGGAGAGTTAGGAATCCTGAACTAGCTTTGCCTATCGTATAGCCAAGATCGACAAACGTCTGTTCTCCCTTTTCAAGGACGCATGTCCCGTACGTTAGCACGGCAGGAATTCGGGCAGATATGGATATTGTCGGAAGTTGGCGAATGTGTGATGTATTTGATGGTTTGGTACACGAGGCGATCTGGATCCTGGATCAGGTAGGTCAAAATAGGTGGGCATCTGAGTGAAAAGACGTGAGGATGTAATCCGTATCCGGGGTTCAGGCTAACACGCTGTACAACGTTGTTGTCGTGTATGGATACTGTTCCTGGTCAAAAAAGGCACAGAAGATAGGACAAGTTAAGACGGGCATATCACTGCCCTGCATTTCAGTCCGGCGTCTATGTTGGATATGACCCAATATGCGTTGACCATGGACTACGTGATGGACCGGTTTATAACCTTGAGAATTCACAATCTCCCTCATATTTCGTCGATCATTAAGTTTCAATTTTGGTGGTGGCGGGTCTTTCCGGATCCATTCCTTTTTACGGTGAGATGGTAAAGTGCTCCATCGGACATAATTGATTAACGTCTCGGACGTCTTGACAATGACTATCAGAGAGGTAGAGTTTGATTATGGTATACAATTAAGAATAATCTGCCAAGGATGTTAAACGGTAGGAGATGACGATGATTTCTAGAGACGTACTGCGAAGTAACAGACTACGGAACAACCTGCAAGCCTAAACTTCTTGCACTCCCAATTATCATTCTAGCAATGGATTCCAGAGGCAGAGTCTTCATGTGTAGATCTGTGGCCTTGATTTTTGCAATTTCGTACACGTGTTTAAGACTAATTGTCCCAGTTATCTCATGTCCTGGACGGCCTGCGCCTTTTTCGATCCCAGCAGCTTGTTTGAGAAAATAAGTAGCTGGAGGCGTTTTGGTGATGAAGGTGAAAGACCGATCCGGCTGAACCGTAATCAAGGTCGGAATAGGGACACCCGGTTCAATATGAGCTGTCTTTGCATTGAATTCTTTACAGAAGTCCATAGACTTCACACCTCGGGCACCAAGAGCGGGTCCTACGGGAGGCGTAGGCGCCGCCTTGCCAGCTGGGATGAGCAAGCGCTGAAAGGTAGAATCAGAAGGCTTATTCAATGGTCACAGCAACTCAAAAGCATAACATACCACCACTTGTGCCCTTGTTTTTGCGGCTCCTGCCTTAGACATCCTGGACAATGACAAAAAGAGTTATTGAGCCATTCGGAAGCCTCACCCTTCAAGGCACGTGACTAAATTGTGATGCGAACGTTGCTAGCGTCAACTTGAGCTGACCCACATTCATAATTTCATATCGACATGAAGGCCTTTGCGTTTTTGCTTGCACTGACATCCTGTGTTGTAGCTACTCCTCTGACGTATGAGCAAATTCCTATTGGTGTGGAGCCTGCACACCCTGAATTCAGTCTTGATTTGAATGCTCGTCGGCTCGTTCAGTTCGAGGGTCAAGAACCGTTGTGGATGACTGAACTGGAGAAGGTTACTAACCTGAAATGCGTGTTCTTCGATCGTTTGCTAAATTACCATTGCCTTAGATCCAGGCAAAGGCTCAAGGGCTGAAATTCTTCGACATGTAAGCTTTTCACCATGCACCCACTTCATTCACCGCTGATTTCACTTCAGCACTGAAACCCAAGAACTCGGCTCTTCCGCACTACGGACATCGAAGAAATGTATGCTATTGTTGCTACCATGCTGAGTTATCTTTTATTGACCATTCATCGAATGAATTCAAGTCGTCTTCCCGAAACCAAATGCAACTGAGGTCGTACGGCCTATTCTGAGGACTTTATCCGTCAAAGGCCCAAAGGAGAATCTCAAGAAGTTTACTAGCTTCCGCACCAGATGTCAGTTACGTTTCCTTTTGTTCCAAGACAATTTCTCACCTAGGTTTAATAGATTATCGGAGTGAAGTGAGTTAGATCATTGAAGGGTCTTCTGTCTCCACTGATTCAAGAAATTAGACTGGGAGAAAAAGTCAGCTGTGGCTCCTTTCCCGAATTCATGAAGTTTGGCACCCGTTTCTTGTTTACCTCGTGAATTGCTCAGGACCCAATCTTAGATCACATCCCAATACGCGTCGGAGTCTTTGCGGCGACAAATTACTACAGAGGAGTTCCTCCACCCTTGGGGCCAGAACTCCATTGTACGCAATAGCCTTTCCATAATTACCTTGAAGTTTGACGGTTGGACAGGTTGTCCGCATTCAAGGGTCATCCAATGACGATGAAATTGTTGTTATTGGTGCACATCAAGATAGGTGAGGGGAATCGACATTATCGCCTATCACTCATTGGCATTTCTTTCCCATAGCACTAACATGTGGCCATTCTTACCCGCCCCTGGTGCGGAGTCTTTTTTGCACTTCTTCCAAATATCAATACTCATCTATCTCAATTGACAGGCGCTGATGGTGACCGCTTATTGTTCAGGATAATTCAAATAATATAACTTTACATGTAGATGACGGGTCCGGAAGCGTTACAATTCTGGAATCTTATCGTGCCTTATTGGTCTCTGATTTTCACCCCGTTCGCACAATCGAGTTCCACTGGTATTCTGCAGAGGTGGTTGCCTTATTCATTCGATTCAATTGGTCTTTAATTTGTTATAGTTAGGAAGGAGGACTGCTGGGATCACAAGCCATAGCCCAGGATTATGAGGTTCGGTCCGTCAACGTTATTGCGATGAGCCAGGTTCGGACATTTCTCCGCGTGATGGTCAACCTTGACATTATTAATTACTCTTCAGTTCGACATGACAGCATGGGTCAAGGTGATTTGACATATTTTCTTATCTTTTTAGTGAAATCGACCCCCAACACAGAGAGGAACTCGCGAGGAAGTCGGAATTATAACCGACTTCACTGATGAAGGGTATGTCACAATAACACTAGAATTTTAATTTGTCGGCTCAAGGACCTTGTCAGCCTTACTAATTTCAATAAAGCCCTGGTGGATTTGTATCTCGACATTCCATATGTAGAAGTAAAGATGCATCCTTTAATTTCTTGTTTTTTTGTCTGACCCAGTCATTTGCCAGACCAAATGCGGATACGCTTGCAGTGATCAGTTGAGAAAACAATTTCTGTGGTTCCACCCGATTACACGCTGACTTAACATCACTCAGTGCCTCGTGGAGAAAGGCAGGATATCCATCCTCGTTCACTATCGGTTTGTATATTACTCCGTCTGATCCTTGATATTACTAAAATCCTCGTAGAGAGTGCCTTTGAGAACTCAAACAAGAACATCCACACAACAAACGAGTGCGTCCTTCCTTAAGCGTAGTTGTCTGCAACTTGTCATAATAATACACAAATTTTAGCCGTATTGATATCTCTGATGAATTCAGCTTTGAACACATGCTGGAATTCTCCAAGCTGGCAGTGGCCTTCGCAGTGGAACTCGGCTGTGTAGAGGGCAAGTGAAATCTGGGGCATTTATCCGACAACCCAATAGATAGTATTTCGCATAAGACGTCCATCCATCATAAATAACCTCCATTGCCATATTTGTAGTACAACATGCTCAGTGGAACTAATTAATATGTGACCCTAAAATATCCAAATATGTCAGTCCGTTCCTGCCATAACCAATCACCAACTCTTTGGTTAGAAATGCTGTATGCATTATCGATCCCTTTGATTTATACTCTTTGTCCAGCAAAGGGCGCTATCGGTGAAAGCATCAGCGTGCAACGGCAGTCGGGTTTTGTGTGTTTACCTTCGCGTTCCGGAAGTCCCAGATGGCGAGCGTACCATCTTCATACCCTTTTGCAAAAAAGGTTAGATGGGCATCGCCCTTCGAAGCCTTCACTGGGGCCCCATATCGGCCTCCAAAACAACAATCTGAGGCTCTATCGAAGCCCGGCTTTCTCCTTGCGTCATAAATTTGGACCTGGAAGTCCCGATGGTCAACCTACATTCGGGATTGTTCATCATCAACATTGGACAGAAAATTAGAGGGTTTGAAACATGCCTCCAGAATGACGACATTTTCGTTGTGCTTGTCGACATGGAGTTGATGAATTGTGTTCGACATTGGAAAACCTTCTGGCCTTTTGGACAAATGGTCTAGGTCAAGGTCCAGAAGCCTCTTAGATGTGGCTGTCAGTAGACTACGTCGATTGCGACGAAATGCAAGGGCTTCCGGAATAGTCGACAGCTTTACAACTTCTTCACTTGTCGCGGAAGTAGGTTCCGAAGTGTCTACCTTCCAGAGTCTGATGGATCTGTCATAACCTCCAGTGAAAAACTTCACCGTGTTTCTTGTGAGACCGTATCGAGCAAGACAGCAAACGGCATTGCACGCCTTAGTGGAAGAATTTCCATGAGGGTTGTGACTCACGACATCCGTCAGAGAGGGGAACTGGTCCTGTAAATGGTATTGATGACGTTACAGGTTGTGGAAGCAGAACATTTGGTGAGTCATCTACCTCAATAAGTCGAACAAGGGACACTTGACAGGGACCATTGTCGTATGTAATGACGGTGGTGTCACCGACAACAGCCGCATCAACGACATGTTTATACACAGTGTCATTGGGTAATGAAAACTTTGACAACCGGTATCTGGAACAGATGGTTTAATTGTGTGTGATATGTGCGAGGTAAAGTTGATCACCTGCTCGTTCGATCAAAAAACTGCAGGTCCGCCCTCATGGAGACCGCCACTAGAGGCAGGACAGCAGAAGACGGGATAAGTATTCTTCTGGCCTGGTTGTAGGCAGCCTTCGGGATCGCCACGACCTGCACACCGGCCATAGGGGTAGTTGATGCCTTATTAGGACTACGGACTTGTTGACGGGAAGGGGCAAGATGTCTCTTGGAACTCTGTCTTGGTCTATGTTGTTTGTGTAATTCCCTCACCGAGGAGTTAAGAGACATCAACTCAAAGTTACCAAGAGAGCTGGAAGGTTGTTGGAGGACATACTCTTCCAGCGTACCTTCTCTGTTCTCCTCATTTGCGGTAGGGGATGGAATAGCATTTGAAGAGAACTGATCATCGTCTAAATCTGAATCGGACTCATCCTCATTGCCCGACTCGTCCAGCCCTCTGTGTGAATCGGAGGTTGGACCACCCACGGCAGCTGAGGTATGATTCTCCGATTCGCTGGCTGCTGTCAGATCAATGACCTCTATCTGGGTTCTCGATGTTGTTTCATTGGTGGTATTTAATTCGACGCCATTCGATCGATCTCGACGGAGAGCGTCAAATGCTTGTTTCGCAAAGTTCACATCCGAAAAACATATCGTGGCCAGTGCGTCCTCCCTTTGGACGGTAATGCGAGTGATACTGCAAGTTATATGGATTGAGCCCTGTCAGGAGACTGTACAGAAGGACATACTGACAAATCCGCTTGGATGCCCATTTCTTGCAACATTTCACGAATATCATTCTCCATGACGGAACGTGTGACCAATGATATCGAGACTATAGAACCTTCAAGGCTCAAGTACTTCCTCGATATGTTTTCCGCTTCTCGGCTGCATAATCTTCTCAAACGTGGAGGAAGAGTAGAAGGCGTAGCTAAGGTCTGGGCTTCTGATATCTTTGGTCGCTTGAGGGCCTGCAAGTCCTCTCCTCTGTCAGCGGAACGTTTCCGAGGCCCAATGCCAGCTCCATTCTGGAACATGATAAAAAAATGGGCCTAAAACGGTAAATACAGGAATGAAACAGAGTCAAGGATCACTTACAATGCGATTCCTGTCTGTCAGAACGGTCTCAGCAATTTAGACGCGCTTCACAGTCCAAATACGGAAAACCGAAATCGAAACAAACATGGCCAAATAGCTAAGGGCCACCGACCTCCTACTCGGTAATATTTTCGATGTCACGTAGTCAACTGCGTGAAGACGTAGAAGAAGCGTACAAGGTATCATCGGAAGCAGCAATACATGTTTGTTATTAACAATTAGCATTTTTTTCTTGTCATTGACCTTTTTCGTGATCAACAAGGGCGCATTGCGGGGTACAGCTATCGGGGTCGGCCTCGCTATAATCACCCACCACCTCTGGCCAGTTTTCAGGCGGCAAACACTTTCATTCAAGGCATTTATTGTTTCTGGATGTGGGTCCTCTTCTTAGGTTGAACTCTTTCTTTAACTCAGAAGATCTCAGTTACGATAACTGGACTAGTGTTTGGTGCTGAAAGTGCATTGATGGAACACGAAAGCCGCTGTCGAAGAGAAGAAAACATTCTACGTCGCGAAGCTCGACTTGATCTTGCACGCAGGGGCCTGATTGGCACTGAAACTGAAATTGCAAAATGGAAAGCAGCCCGGAAAGCACGATTAGAGCAAGAACGGCAACCAGGATTCAACGATCCCAAGTGATCTATATTCTCAATTTCTTGTATTTAAAAACTTGTAATTTTGCAAACGCTAGAAATAGATACGCCAACCTCTATTATGTAAAGTGGACACTGAAGTTCATGGCTTATTGATGTGGATATCTGACGACAAAACAGTCAGTAGCCCTGGGAGGAATAAACATTGGCTGGGTGAACCCATTGCCCGTGTTCATTCACTGGCGCAGGGGGTTTCGGAAGACCTTTGTCAAAAGTCGTGTTCCGTGCACCAACATTCATGTCAGTGGCTGGGAGGGGTGGTGGAGGCGGCACATGGTTAAAGAATTCCGAAGATGGAGGTAGTGGGGGAGGCGGCTGTTGCTGATATACAGGCTGCTGGTACTGTATTGGTGGTGCAGGCAAACTAGCACGTCTACCCCTTGGCATACCATTCACGTTTGATATAGGCAAGGGTGGCGGAGGAGGAACGGAGACCTGCGAGATATTTCCGGTTGGGTTTACATTATTCGGGGCGGTATGATACTGAAGCGGGGGTGGTGGTGGTGGTGGAAGTTCAGAAAAGCCATTATTCGAAACATAGACAGAGCTTCCCTGATGCTGATGGACTTCAATATGCTGCGGTGGAAGAGGATCTGGTAAGGACTGAGAGGGGGGCATTGGAGGCTGCTGCACGGGGGCTTGCGTGTACATCACCTGAGGTTGTTGAGGAAGTGGCCGTGAAGGGTGTCCATTCATATACACAATGGGTTGTGTTGCCTGTGTTGCCACTGGAGACTGAGCAACCTCTTGGATAGACGAAGTTGGGTAAAGTTGTGATGGAGTAGAAGTTGTTGGTGACGGATAATTGGGCTGCGTAGAAATTGATGAGATGAACTGTTGAGGCGGTGCGGAGGCGGAAGGTGGAATGCCGAAGGAGGAATAATTATATGATTGTGAAGTTGGAAGTGTTTGTTGAGGTTGGAATGAAAGTGAAGTTGAATGGGAAAGATATGGATTAGGTTGTGGGGCCGGGGTTTGTGATACGGGCTGAAAATATGCATTCTGCGATGAAGCATGGAATTGTGAGCTATATCCCACTGGTGCGGGAGTATGGGACACGGGGGGAATAAATCCGGATGGTTCAGAGATGTGGGAGGCTAAGGGTAGAAATCCGGACGACTGAGGCAAAGGAGAGAATCCAGAAGAAGTGGCAATACTGTGTCTTTGGCCACGTGCGGGTGATTGATAAGTTGTAGAACCTACATCATATGCAGGTTGCTGGTAGGACGTATACTGCAGAGGACCACTTGCACTATGGGGAAAATGAATCGTTGATTGCCGTTGGTCATATTGATATGAATTTGCGGGACTGGACAGGCCAACATGGTCATAGCCATGGGAAGGATATTGATTTGTGCCATAGTATGGCGGCTGAGAATAATTGCTAGGAACAGGCTAGAAGACCTTGTAAACAAGAAAAGATAGATAGAAAAAAGTAATTGACTTACAGGGAAACTTTCTCTACGTCTTGATTGAGCCGCCAATCCAAAGTCACCAAATTCTTGCGTCAAGGCGTCTAGGTGCGAGTTCCTTTCATAAGGTGCAACATATAGATTGGCACCCGAGTTTGATGCCCTCATATGAGACGGAAGAACGTCTGAAACTTGACGAGAATGGGACATTGAGGATGAACTTGGCATATCACCTGCGGGGACGAAAGAACCAGGTCCGGCGTATTGATTATTATTCTTGGTTACTTTTGGTTTCAATTTCTTTTCTGGGCGAGGTTCCTAGATATAATAACATAAATAAGCCAACGTCAATGTCATTTGGAACGTCCACATACATTGGACCAGAATGTCAATTCAAGATACACTTTCCCAGCAAACTTGTCCTTGTTCATCAGCGTAAACCAATCTAAATGACATAAACCCTGTGTTTCAATGGAATATGGAGCAAAGACAGACCATCAGTCTCTCCCTTCGTCAGAACTTCAGTAAGGTCAACTTCGCAGTCACCGATGAGTTCAGGTTCACGAGGATCGTCAGCGTAACATGCCAACCTCATCGTCTTTCCACCTTTTATTTTCCTTGTTTTATTGTCATCCTTCGGTGGAGGGGGTGGGGGAGTGCCATCTCCCTTAGCGGTTCGATTCAAAATGTCATCAGCATCCTCAAAAAGAGTAAACCTGATTTCCTCGTCCCACTCGGGGTGTTGTCCGCCCCGTTTGATGGCCTTTGTCCTCCTTTTTTCACCGTTAAGTGTTACAGCACAATAGGGGTCTTGCTTCCCTATGTGGCGCTTGTTGGGTAGATGGTTCTGGGGAACATGAGCAGTGGGGTGGCATTTGTGAATTGAACTTACAGCTCTGAGCACCACAACGATGAGCGTACCAATTTCACGAGGAGTTGCTGACATCTAATCAAGTCTTGAAATACTAAGTAGACGTCAAAGTTCAATGCGGATGGTTGGCATCGGTGTCTGCGTTGTTGTGTGATCCTGAAAGGGTTACAGCTTCCAAGAACGGCAATTTGCGTATTTGGTTGTCACCACGAAGGTAATCAAACTCCAAAATATACTGTCTGACATTTATTATCATAAAGACGGTCTATACGGCTTGGCTGTATTCAAAATGAGGTGTGGCTTGCGCTCTGCAAGGTCCAAAACCATCTCAGCGAAATAACTGTTCGCCCATGCAAACCAACTTCGGGTGTATTTCTTTGTGTCATAAATGGATTGAGACTCGTGAATCAGACCAAGATCTGACGTATTCTGCCTGATAGATTTGAGAATGTTTCGAATTTAGGGAGGAAACTTACATTAACAATTGTATATAGTGAGTCTAAGATTTCCTGGTCATCATCTGTGCCAAAGATGGCAGAGACGTGGGACATGGGCCTAAAAGGCTAAGGATTGAATGGCAGATGGCGTACAAGGGCGTCGTACCAGGGATGCCAAGGATCGACATGAGGTCCCCTAATCGAAATCATTTAGTCAATCCGGAATTTGAGACGCTTTGGATCGTGATATACCCAATGCCACTGAAAGTCTTTCCTCTAGCGTAGTAAGGATTCCCTTTTGAGAGCAGAAGCTTTCTCGTTGCAACATACGTTGGGTTTGATCTCTCCAAGAAACCGAGGTAAGGTAAGGACAACAACGACTACACAATAAAATATGCCGCCACCATGGATCAATCAAACATCAGAGGCAGATTAAAGGACTCACAGGAACATTCGCGTCGTCCATCAGATAGCGTCCTCCGAACCCGTTAGTTTCGTATGCAAAAATGTTTTCGACAACCTACAACATTCCTTTGAATCATACCTCGAGCAAGGGGCAGGCAACCGCAACCTCTTACCGTTGTATTCCAGATGGCATTATGAATCCTCGTACTCAATTGCCTTGCCTTCCGGCTAGCGTTACGAAACAGATTCAAACTATCAAGTATCTCTACTAGATGTGCGAGTTCGACGCTAAGCATGGCATTGGCAGGCGTTGAAAATGCTGTAATTTGTCAACTTCGAGACATCAGGTCAAAATTGCGACTCACCAAAAACGCTGAGGTCATCTGAGGGTCGATGATGGGTTCCAACCATGCCAGTGAAGGCTTTCGGTTCATTATTGCCATGGTTGTTAACCATCGGCGATAATGAATGTTCACCGCCAGTCCAATTGTAATAAGAAATGAAATTGAAGTCATCATCGAAAGTAGACTGAGATTGTTCATGGATTACACGAAAAATTTGGTTAATTGCAGCATGCCCTAAGTGATTTCAGTGACACTTTTTTGTCTCTTCTCAAAACGTACAGTTATCATTCAGAAAGGACGGATCATTCGTGGCCTGGTAATAAGACCGTGACAATTTCAGAAATCCACATAGGGAGTCGAGTTCGTACTGAAGAAATAATTATTGGTCAACTACATCGTCCAGTACACACTGATTTACCTTGCACTCGAAGACAACTTTGTCATCAATTGGCCTGACAGTGAGAAAATGTGAGCTCGAAGAAAAATTAATGCTAAGCGTGGTTACGGGCTAACTGTTACTCCATCCGCCCAGTCGTTATGTGTGGGCGGAAGACCACTCTCAGGCGGAGGTTGGAAAGCACCACCTTTGGAAAATTCAATGAACGACGGATGTAAGGAAGGAAGAGCGGACAATACGGAAACGCTGAAATATAACGAGCTTCGTTGTTGATGACTGCTTTCACCAAAGAAGCGAGTTCAGGATCTTTAGCCAAGATAACACGGTAATGGGCAAACTATAGAATTGAAATAGGATTAAAGGTACCAGACGAAAAATTCCTTCAAACCTGGTTGGCGGTGTCACGAAGCCATTGTGCTCTACATTGAAGTGATGACACCTTCAAGTGGGATAAATATATGAACAAATACGAACGCAATATCCTGTGAGATGGAATTTCAGTTGAAAATCTGGGAAGTAGCAGAAGAAAGTACCCCAGTAACAATAAATGCGAGATTCTGTTCCTTGAAGTTGCTTTGAGTACCAGAAAATGATTCATTACGTTGGAAGCAGTACCTTATCATAATATTTGACGGTCGTATCTAGGGGCACGTTCAGAGTTGCAATCAAGCATAGCAACAGAACAAC
>JAIUJM010000608.1:0-14049 GCA_026262225.1 Inosperma sp. D86 | reverse complement strand
AGCAGGTGAGTATCGAAGGACCAAGAAAGCCGCAGGATGTCACAACTGCTTGTCACGGGCGGTAAACAGTAACAGTTTGGCAACAAGTCCTAATTTGGGTGAGTACTTAGGGGTAAGTATATGTGCCCGTTGAAAGCAAAAAGATAAATTCTAGAAGGCGACACAAAGATAAATCTAAGTATTTTACATGTGAGGCGTGTCAAAAGTTCTCCCGCTATCCAATGACAAGACTGGCACGCATATAGTCACCAGGAGAAGGAGTTTAAGGATTTCATTGCTGCTGGCAGTGATGGTGGATCTACTACACGCCTATATGTGTGTGGAGGTTGCCCATATACCCGAAGGAGAGAAAATCAATATAATGACCAAGTCATTGTCAAGAGCGTTACTGGTCTGAAACACGGTAATCGAAGTCAATTCTTGGAGGAAAGGAGAATCCATGTGCATTTCGTGATGGACAGCTTTTCCACCAGAAGCAGACCGTAGGAATAGACAAGATCCTTGCGCTTAGCCGAGGGATGACATGGACGGAAGCCCGGCCACTTGGAAAATGAAGTGTTTGGTAGCCAGCACGCGTCAAACCAAAGCAATTGCCACAACCATTACGAGATCATGGAGCTGGTCTAGCCTGACTCATCCCAGGATCCAAATTTTCGTCGCTCATATCTGGCAAGCCATTTGCAACCACAGAATCCGGCTTTCTGCCTCGACATTCTTTCCTTACTCTCAAAATTGCCAGGAATAGAGGCTGGAATCGTCACAGACCATCAGAATGTCAAATTCGACCATTCCTCCTCCCCTACTCCCTCTGAACCACCCGGTGTTTCAAGCCGATGAATTTGGAGTATTGCCAACAACGCGACCATTAACCTTCCACACAGACAAAGATGCTCGATTTTCATATTCTTTGCCATCTTTCAGAAAGTGGCCCCGAAGCTCAACAGTGGCAGGTTTGGGCCTGCGCTCTGCACACAGAAAAGTTCCAAGACATAGATCAAAGTCAAGTATTGATTCAAATTATGAAAGGTCAGGACCAGTAACCAGGCATGCTGTTCACAACTCCAGTGCCATCAGCAGTCGAAGATCCAGCGCGGAATACAGTGCTAAGCAGGCATTATTGTTAGACCACGAAGGCTGCTGGGAGGTCGGTGTTTCCAAGGCAATTATAAGCTTATCCCTGATGGATCAAGGAAACGAGAGAACAAGGACCTCAGCTTCGACTTTGACAGCACGAACGGCAGATTCCTTTCCTGGGAGGGCATGCGGCGACAACGTGGGTGTCCTTGCACCTATCCTATCACTATTGTCTTTTGCTTTTCTTACTGTTGTTATTTTTTCTTTCTATCTTTCTCTTCATTTAGGATCGGATCTTAACGTTGGGTTCGCCATCTTCCTTGCAGAGTGAGTGCGGTTAGCAGAGGAAACCCAATAGTCTGACGAGGGTTAAACAGACCAAGCGACACGTAACTTTATAAATAATCGCGTATTCAACGACAATCACGCTAGCGCCAAGTCCAGACACGGAAAAGATAATATTGAGGAGAACGTACAACGCGACAGTAGCGCACTGATGGCAAAAGCCCAAGTCGGAGAAAATGGTCAGATCGTGACAGCCATCACGACCTCAGACCCTTCCAATATCCCAGTAGCTCAACGGTCGATACAAGGGAAACGGACTAGTTCTTCGGAAAGTGCTGGATTTTCAAAGAGCAATACATCTCGGAGAGGGAAGGCCAGGGCAAGTAGCTCCAGCCCCGGGACGGCTTCACAACCACGGCTCGATTCAGGTCAGACGCATGCTCTGGCTTCTATCCAATCGTCGCTAGTTGTCCCTCAGCTCTCACTTACGCGTCCTACGCCTGACGCTTCGCCTATTACACCCATTTCTCCAACTCTTAGAAGGACGCACCATAAATCTACCCCTACTATGCCTCAAAAATCAATTTTACCGCCTGTGATCGAAAAATCATATTCAAGCGGGTCCATGAAGCGGAAGGCGGAGGATGTGGATTTTCTTGAAGGTGACAAAACACCTCCCAAGGAGCAGAAAGAATATCGAGCGACTTTTGCGCCTGAACCGAAAAGTACGTTGGCTCGGGTTCTTTTTCTTAATGCCCGTTACTCACTCAAATCTATCAGCGCAGCGCATGTCTGCATCGTCATTGTTAGTTCACGCGCCTTCGTCATATCATCGTAGCAAACGTGTGCGGCTCACCTCGTCCTCTGAGGGTGGGAAAAGTACTTCGTCAAGACCAGGACAACGTGCTAATACACTTCCAACATCAGACGACAGTCCGCCAAACTCTAAAACTACAGGATCGTGGTCGAGCCGAGGAAGTCATGGTCCAAGAACTGCATCGTCATATACCCACACCCACTCCTATCGCGACGGTCCTCCTCTCGCGCCTTCTGCCAGTCGTGCTTCCTATTCCCATTCCGGCCACGGACACCGCGAACCTTCGCGGAGGAGCCTGTCACAAGTCTCGATCCCTATCTCTGCTTTAGTTTCTCCGCATGCGCCGTCGGTCGCTCATAGTGGAACCTTTCATATGCGAGATCCGAGGAAACCTCCTCCAGTCCAAAACACGCCTTGGTCGCTAAGCTTTCCGACTCACTGGGAAGCAGGTCAGTCGAGATGGGAAATACATAGCTGGGTTGCAAGAGGAGGCAGTCCTCTCCATGCGTGGTTCTTCTTTGTTGGTTTCGTGATCTTCCCACTTTGGTGGGTTGCTGCATTTATACCTATTCCGAAAACTAGACGGTTAGGAGGGACGGACGCAGAGAAAGCTGTTATGTTAGATGATCCTCAAGTGGAACATGGTTTGTTTGTCATTCCATTTCTATAGGACTGGGTTAAATTAATCTCTTTTGACCAGATGCCAAATCTTGGCGATTTCGTTGTCGTGTCATGGCCGTTATCTCCTTGCTGACATATATCCCATTCATCGCTCTCATTATCGTTTTTGCTCGTCGTTAGACATCTCCTGAAACTAGACGACCTACATCAATAATACCACCAAACGTTTGTTCAACTCGCGACACCTGCCGATTGATTAATCATCAGAATTGGGTGTCGTTCACCCTCAGAGTCATGTCTTGTCTTCATTCAACGCGATCACATTCAATTACCACCCATTCTCACTATCCCCATCCATTGGCATGATGGACCCTCGGGGCCTCACCTGTCACTACTTTCAAACGTCTTCAGGTCATTCTTTTCGTTACCTTATCTTTTCATCCATAATTGTCCTTTGGGTCCTTTCATTGAGAAAGTCGGTAAATATCCATTAATACCGTATTCTTGCAGAGTTTATTACTGTTGTACGTTGTTTTTATCAGCACGAAGTCACGAAAAAATGTCAATTGGTTTCAATTGATCATAGTGGGTGACCCTGAGCGGCAGAAGATTGATTCCCGAGCCAGCAATCGGGGCAGTGACGTTGGCGCCTCGGGTTGAATGAATAGACGTTTAGGACAGTGAATGGAAGCCTTAGCATTTGCATTGCAAACACACAAATTGACACATCAATCATCGTCCATTTCAAGGTCGCCTTCTACTCCTGCTCCAGCGCCTGTGTCGTCAAAGTATTCCTCATCGTAGATTGCATCCGCATCCTCATCCCACTGTTGGTCTTGTTCCTCTACTGTGAGCTGAGTGGTTGCAATCTGAGAAGTGTCTTGTTCATTGATATGGATACCGATTGTGGTCGCTGTGCCTGAGGGGTTAGAGAGTGATTCCTTGACTTTGTCCAGAATTTCTTCAATTTGATGACCGAACCTGTCTTCTAGTTCTTCGATAATCTGGAACCGGTCATTTATAAGCAACAGGATTTGCAAAATACATACAACATATAACTCGACTGGAAGGGTTGGCATGAGATTGACGATTTGTAGTTTTTCGGCTTTCGTAATGTCATATGCGGCAAGACCTTTGACAAGTTTTGCGACACCCTCTTCTGTTTGAGACGTTGTTGTGAGATAATCCGCTGAGAGATAGCTAATAGCCTATACATGGAAGAAGTCAATGCACTGATGTTCCTCGTATATGAATGCAACGTGCCTCGATTTCAACGGTACGCAAGTTTTCACTTGCTTCCAAATGGGCTGTCGACCCAAAAGTAGAACTGGGAACAGTACCAGTTGTGGTTGCTAGTGTTTCTTCTTCTTTTTTGACACGCAAAGCGGTTTTAGTTCGCAATAGATGCTCTGATTCCAACTCTCGCAGCCACATGAGGACTTCATAGTTGGAGAGCAATGCTGCTCGTTGATTAAGAACCTGAAAAGGGTTGAGAAAAGTTGATTACAAGACAACTGCAGCCAAAACTTGCCTCCATGAACGTAGGTTACATATGTCATTCTCATATGGGATGGGAATAGGAATGAGGATGACTGTAATAAACAATCTTCCCGTTTCCCACATCATCATCTTGCAGGATTCTTATCCTGATACTTATGTTATCGGATAATCCCTGACTGAATTTAGAGTGTTTTATATTGATGGAACACTAAGTTACCAGCAGTCCTTGGATTGTTCAGGTACCTTTGTGAATTCTAAGACTATCCTAGTTGGGCTTGCTACAATTATTGCCATTCATAACCGCTAAATATCATTTACTGCACTCAGCGGTTAAAGGGAAAACTTTTTTGTGGGCTCTGAAAGGCCAGATAATAGCTTACGTAACGTATTCGCAAACAACCCCGCCAAACAGAGAACCGACTTTCCATCCTGCAATTAACTGTGAATATCACAGTAATAGCTTTGCCCTTGACACACAAGGTGGGCTGCTTGGGGAAATAACTGTTAACACTAAATTTGACTATGAGACACCCATAGATTATCTGAAGACATTTTTAATCGCCTTCAAAAGCAATGAATCGACCAGGTGCGTCGCGGAACCTCCAGTTTCTGTTCAGGGCGTCAAAAGTCCTCTTCACGCACAATTCTGAGACCTAAAATTTGTATAGGTCAACCACAGCAAAGACCGCCGAATCTTACACCCAATCCAGCTCTCGCTGGCCAATTTCGTCCATCGTATCCAACATATGGCCTGCCACCACGCAACGTTATGCAGAGTGCTGGGTCTTACGTTCCTAGCCTTCAACCAAACACCCATCGAACTGCCACACAGCAGTCCCAGGCTCAATCTCTGACACCGCAGCCCACTCCAGGGGCCTTTAGTCAAACAAGGGGCTCGCAGAGTAGTTATGCCTTCGGCGGAAGTTTGTCGCAACACCCTCCATCAAGCGTGCTCGGACAACAGCCATTACCATCCCAACAGCAACAACTAAATGGCACACAAAGTTCCATGTCTTCTCTTCTAGTATCATCAAGTCTTGGCGGTGCACCCCCATTGTCATCAAACAGCGACGTTGGATTGGATCCAAATGACTTTCCCGCATTAGGATCGGCGACTACGAATCCAAATCCTAGCAGCACCACCAATGGTCCTGCTGCAGGGACGACCAGCTATGCTAGTCAGGCGGGTACGGGGGTGTTACTTGGTGGTGCAGGTAGCTCAGGAGGTGGTGTGGGCAGCTCAAACATTCATCAGACAAGAGATTTTACTCCAGATGATTTTCCAGCTCTAGGAGGAAGTGTAGTGCAAGCACAAACAACTCAGCAAAGTCGAGAGAGTTCGTCTACAACGACCAGTGGATCGCAGGACGGAGTATTGTCGCATCCGCCAGGCTTGAACGGCTTTCAATCTTCGGAACAGCATCAACTTCGGCAAAACATGCTCGGTCCTCACGCGTCTGGTTTGCAACAACCAACACCGGGTATGCTAAATCTAGGTCCCACACATCGTAATGTCCACCCAGGATTCCAAAGTCAGACGGAGGCAGAAAAGCAACATTCGAGAGTGGGTTTAATCATTTGTCCAACTTTACCTCCATATGCCAAGGTCTTATGTACCAGTTTATGACATTCTTATCCTTCACTTGTGTTCTCGGGGACTGCTAATCATGTTCATAGCAGGCTAACTTCTCTCTGAAACTGAATGCAGTGGGACATGCAGCTTGGGGTTCGACTAATGCTAATGCAACGCATCAACCTCAGCAACCCGGAGATGCCACAGTAAGTCTTTTCATTGTCTGCTTGAGTCCAGGTTAGAAACGACTACCCGACGATTTCTAGGCGAATGGTAAAGATTACCTTTCAAACCTGTACAAATTTCTAAAATGTCTGGTTGTATCCAGGTACTTTTCCCCAGACACAGTCAACGCATCCTGTCTCTGTTACAAACTCTACCGCACCTCCAACAAGTGCTACCGCCTTTTCTTCCAATGGCCTCAGTGCGGATCTGCATCAAAATGCCAGCATATCTAATCCAACTTCGAACCCCATGGCGGCGACAAGTAACAATGCCAATATGACATCACTGCCATCATCAACAGCACCTCAACCACAATACCCACGAACGCCAGCCCAACACGTGCTAATCAGTGCAGCAGATCGATGGGGTCTTCTATCATTAATTGCATTCATGAGAAATGCCAGCTCGGACGTGGATCATGGGTTAACAAGCATAGGGACGGATCTGGGTACAATGGGACTGGACTTGGCATATCCGGGGTAAGTAGCCCTGTCATCGTTGGTGACTAATTTTCATTGCGTACAACGTAGGAACCTCTATTCTACCTTTATCACCCCATGGGCGGACCAATCCGCGGCACGGACAGTAGAACCAGATTTTCACATTCCGCAATGTTACCAAAATGTTCATGCACCACCTCCTGGTCCAGGCAAAGCAACGATGTTTAGTGATGAAACCCTATTTTTCATGTTCTATTCCACTCCCAGGGATGCCCTCCAAGAAGTGGCAGCTCAGGAACTGTAAGCTGTCTTTTCTCTATGCGTGTTCCGCCTAATCCTTTTTTTTTCTAGTTGGAATCGAAATTGGCGCTTCCACAAGGAATTACGTTTGTGGATCACGAAAGAGAGTGGCACATCACCGTCACAGAAAGTGCAGGGCGGCCTTGGTGAGCAAGGAAAATACACATGCTGGGATCCTGAAAATTGGGCGAAGGAGCAAAAGGAGATGACCGTACTCTACAACGATCTGGAAGAGAAGTCGGTGCCTGCATATCTTCCAGGCCCAGGATTGGTGCTTGCACCCAGTGCCACTCAACCTCAAACAGCGATTTCTCAGCCTCAACAGCCTCAGCTGACGACCCAGCCTACGCTGCCCACGAGAGCAGCACTCCAATTGGGCTTCGCTAGTATATGAAGGACCTTACCTACCTTTGCCAATTCCCTCTTTTATAGGCGCTCTGTCAGACGCTTATTGTGACTTTGTACCAATGTACTGAACACAGCTCCGCTTTCACTGATCATTCGTTCATAACATGGCTTGATAATTTGTTTTACCCCTTAACGTCCCCTTTAATGATTCATTGGGCAAGCCTGAAGAGACCTACCATCTTTTTGTCGTGGAAATAAATTTGTTGTCGCATGAGGCCTTTGGTCTTGTGGATTTGAGCCCTTTCACTCTCCGCTCATAGTACCAAACCTATTGAATGATGGAAGCATCGTATCAATGATTTGAAACGTAACTACTGTTGAACACAGGTAATACAACTCCCTTATTCCCACTCCAAATGATTTCATATGAAGTATTTTATGTATAGGTTTCATCATAGGACTGTTGTCTTCAAATCCACCAAGGTTTAACTTAAATTCAATATGCAGAACAATGAACTTCCTGCGACAACTAACCGTCCAATATCCCGACCCACTTTCGCACGTAAAGCACATGCGGCTCATTGCAAGCGATGTCTTCTTGGTATTTCCGCGGAAACTATATCACAGACCAGCGATATATTCTGACTTAGTTTCTCAGGGTTGCCGGGCTCACAGAGCAGTGTGGATGGTTCTAGGTGCTTTCCCTTGGAACAACCATACGTGTTTTAGTGCTGATTTGACCTTCAGATTAGTAATTGCATTCTACTGCCTGGGATCGTTAGACCTTCTCGAGGCTGTTGATCAAGAAATATCTTCAGGGGATCGTGAGTCTTGGAAACAATGGATATGGGCGCAACAAACGCGTATGTGTCCTTTCCAGTGGTTCTGATCTCTCGCTAAATAGAACTACGGTAGGAGGAAAATATGGCTCTGGCTTTAGACCAAGCCCGTTCATGACAAGTCAAGATGATGCATCCCACGAGGTAGGAGGTTATTACATTGCCTCTCAGATCATCGCTGGACGTGTATATTCAGACAACTTATGGCGATTACGACAAGCCGCATATCATCATGACATATGCGGCGCTACTTTCCCTTGCTATCCTCCGTGATGATTTTTCAAGACTTGATCGACTAGGAATCGTCAAACTTCTTAGGTCGTGTCAGAGACCTGATGGGAGGTAATGCACGGTAATGTCGTGTCACTTGTCCTTGATCTAATCAGTTATCAAGCTTTTCAACTGTTCCGGGGAGCACGGAGTCCGATTCAAGGACCATATACTGCGCCTTCGCTATCAGCAGTATGCTCAACGATTGGTCTGGCATCGATATTGATCGAGCCGTGGACTTCCTCAAGACATGTAGAGTAAGTTCCCATCTTTTAGACCATCTATTCTTCTTTATTCACAACATCTTGCGCAGACTTATGAGGGTGGCTACGGGCAATCTCCCTTCTGTGAGGCACATGGTTCGTTAAACTATTTTGGTCGCTATATCTACTTGACTTATTTACAATAAACAGGAGGCACAACATACACTGCAATCGCCTCTTTTGCATTAGCATCCGACATGACGAAGAAGGATTACCTTTCACATAATGAACGGCAACTGACGATTGACTGGCTTGTTCGTAACCAGTATAACGTGGGAGGTTTCACTGGTCGGACTGGGAAACCTGCAGACACCTGTTATTGCTTCTGGTGCGCGGCATCATTAAAAGTGAGAAAATTGAACTGTCCCATTCGCGCTTTTTTAGACACGTTCCTTACAGATACTTGGAGGCCATGAACTTGTTGATCACTCAGCACTTGTAAACTTCCTTGGGTCTTGTCAGTTCAAATTTGGTGGCTTTGCCAAATCACCAGGAGAAGGGTCAGGTACTTGCGCTTTTTCTCGGATGAACTCCAGGACTTGATAGGATGCATAGATCCATACCATACTTATCTGACTTTGGCCACCTTGTCGATGTATCCAATGACAGACGAAATCGATGGAAAGATTCCACCATCGTTGGAATTTCCAAATCTAGACCCACGACTCAACGCAAGGGATGAGACTGTCTCGTGGATTCGACAACATATTCCTTATAGTTCATGATGGGTCTTGGGACTTCTTAATTCTCCAACGTTCTCCCTGAATTAGTCGTATCTATGTGTTGATAACTTTGAGGCGCCACAGTGCATAATGGTGGACAATCCCCAAGCTTAGGACACAGTGGTTGGATGGTCAAAAAATTTCATCGATTTTTGGACGAAGCGCATGAACACCAATTATTTTACCTCGTGGCACTGGCATTGAAACCATATGGCAACCCCACCATATGACTATTTGCCCTTGATGCTGGGTTTGAGCCAAAGTTCTAAGAGGACATCCGGATCAAATTCGTGGGACTATTTCAGCAGCTTCAAGCATCCAGGTCATAATACAAGACTTACTTATCTCTCGCTTTCTCAGTATTCATGAATAAAGACCGCAGAACTGCGGTGCCCTCATCGTACGGACGGAGTAGGACATCGGAAGATGCGTTGAATCGCAACCGGACTAGTGGGCCAGGACGAGATGATGAATCGTCCGTCTTCCGTGGTGATACGAGCTCCATGGACCACATCAATCCCCCTCGAGCAACTGCTGGCTACAACAGAAATTCATTCCATCTTGCAGGAAGGGAGGAACCTTTGCGAGGCGGACCAGATGAAGAGCAAGAAGGAGAAGTTTGGGACGTGTATGCAGATTTCAATAACGCTGGTCCCCGATACAGCACTGCGTTAGGTGTTGGGCAGGCTCAGACACAGACAGGGTAACATACACATATTCCTTGGTCGTTTACATCTTACTCGGTCTCAGGTACAGTAAATTACCACCCACACCAGCATTGGTCCCCGACCCCGTGCCAGGCAGTAAGAAAGTTGAAATGGTGACCGTACCTGCGTTAGGTGCCGAGTGGGGCAAAGAAGAGATGTATCAAATGACGAAAACAAGTAGGAAAGAGAGGAAACGGGAGGCTAGGAAGGAATTCTGGAAATCGTGGAATCGAGACGAACGAGGACTCTGCGGCCGCTACTTTACTCGGAAGGTCCTTGTCTTCTTCATGTTCGGTCTCTGTTGTGTGTGCGTGGTTTGCCTGTTCTCTGACAATGAGGATGGCCTGACGAATTTCTGTAGAATCGGCGTTATTCTGGCTTTCGTTATTCCACGAGTTCCGGGCGCCGACTTTAATCATGGCGCCCCTCTTGTAAACGCTAGTGGATCGTGGGCACAGGCAGTCCCTACAATCTTTTCTCGTTTACCAACGAATTTTTCGTTCCCTGCTTATGCATCACTGCAGCTCAACACCCAAGACAGCTATTTACCTCTCAAGTTTACTCACCTCCACGCAAGCATTTACGACTCCGACACAGACAAATTAGTTGGCACTGGTGATACTGCTGCCTTCTCGGTACCTGCAAAAGCCTTTCCAAAAATCCTCATACCTATGAATTTCACCTATTTCGTTTCAAACACGAGTGATCAAACATGTAAGTTGCATCGTCTTGAGAAATGACATCTGCTTAATATTGTTAAGGGGCCAACTTCTATAACGCTTGCAAGAACAGGGCAACATACGTGGACAATAAGAGACCACGTACGATTTTCTTTGTCCAGTTATTAAGCCTCATGGCAGTCTAATCTTATCTTATAGCTCTCAAAATTCGTCTCATCCTGGACATGACAATTGCTGGACTTCCTTCAGAACAGCACACCTCTGCCGAAGTCTCCGATGCCGACTGTCCTATCGAGCTTGCTCTCAATTCGTCTTGAAGTTTCGGACACTTTTATGGCGCCTCCCGTTGGACAATACCTTTTCATGGACTTTTCGCTCATTTATTTCTGCAAAATATTCGCATATGCTTTCCCACTCTTTCAAAGTCAATGCAACTATAACAGTAGTATAATCTAATTTATGCAACCTGATTCCTTGAAATCCTGTCACCTCCCTGAATGTTTCCCTTCAACGAACTTGTCAACTTATCCGAACCTGGTTTCCTCATATTTTTGTCATCCACATTGGCCTCGATCGCTGATGCCTCTACGGACAGTATATAAAAGAATTTGTTGACACTTAACCTTGCTCATTTCCCGCATAAGCAGGAACGACATGCATTCCATGGAGGCTTCCACCGTCAGGAGACGGTCATGTTCGGTCATGTCGGGCAACGACTCTGAGCAATACGATCTCGATACTCCGGTGAACTTTGGACCACTGGAGCACGGTCAAGATATTCCTCCGCCACCGCTCAAGGTAGACCATCATTGCGTCCACGAAGATAACGATGGTGCTGTTGTTCCCGGCCACCCAACTCAAGGCGAGTTCCTAGTTGACACGTAACATATTTGCGTCATGCTCAATAATTCCACAGTCTCTGGTGTCGATTATCCGAACGGCTCGTTTTCCGAAGGTCGTACCATGATTCCTGGCGAGCGTTTCCCGGGCATTCGTCCAGGAGACACAGTCGAAACCCAACATGATTGGTCTGCATACTCAGATACCCTTCCATCCCCAGCTACCGACAAAGGAACAGCATCAGCAAAAGATTGTCAGTCACCACTGACTACCACCAGCGAAATCTGTGACAATCCGAACCATGCACGATTGCCCTGCTTAATTGGGACGGCGAAGTTTACGCATAAGTGGGCCGGGCTGAAAGCAATGAAGTATTTCGACATCCAGCCAAACTCCAAGACCTTGGACATTTTAGCAAGCGATAGCCCTCCGATGCTCGAGCAAGGTCGAGGTCTACGTTTACCCTTTGACTGGAAGTGGACTTCGTCGAAGATTTGGCTCCTCGTATCTGTCGTGACGGTCTTCACTTACGGTATTGCCCTTTTGCTACTGGCACTTATGACCTGGTTCGATGGCAAGTATCTTTCTTGGGTAACGTGTACAAAACCATAGTACTAATCTCTCTGTAGCTTGGCCACATGCAGATGCCATGGTAGTTGCGGATTTCGACATTCTTGTTCTTATCACAGTGTCATCCACCCTCATCGTCTTCACGTCAATGATCGGTATCGCTGGGACCTTCTTGAATTCACGTCCGTTGCTCGCCATCTATACCCTCCTTCTTTGGTCGGACTTGATCACCATCCTAGCTGTTGGCTATACAGCTTACAAGCGAATCACATTCAATTTCGATCGCAAGTTGAACTTTGCATGGAGACGCCTCTACACTGGACAAGGCAAACAAATTATTCAGGACTCTTTCGACTGTTGCGGATTTTACAACCCGATGCACGAGCCATTTCCGACCAAGACGTGCTTTATCAGAGCATCCATCGCTGGATGCAGGGACGCCCTCTACAACTTTGAACAGACGAACCTTAATACCATCTGGAAACTGGCTTTCGTCATCGCTGGTCTTCATATCCTCAACATCGTTATCTCGTTGCTGTGTTCGAATCACGTCACGAATCGACTCGGAAAGGGACTTACTCCTAAGAAGTACAGGTTGAGCGCAGCGGAAGTTAGGGCGGAATCAGATCGGATTTTTGGGATTTCAGGCTGTAAATAATCGTCATGCATCATATCAATGATCGACGGCTTTTGTCGACAGATCAGGAAATGTTATTTCGTTGTTAGGAAGTAGCGATGACCGAAAATAGTCATCTTGACCTCATCGAATACAAAGCACACCGACTAAAATATCGCGTGAAAAGTGAAGCTGGATACACTGTACATGTCGAACGGAACCTTTCCAGAGCCTATGTCCCCGTAACATTTAAAAAGTTATCTAGCGGCAAAGCACAATTCTGGAGATAACACATACATGATATCTTATTTTCGATATATGAGAACGGCAGCCTAAGGGTGTTTAAACCTGGTATAATAAGCCGTGTCGGCTTCGGACTTGATTGCTGATTCTTCTCCCATCTGCCCTATGTCTCGTTTATTTCTGATTAGGGCAAGCAGAAACAGGGAGAAAAAAAGTACACAAAGGCAGCTATTCAGTACTGTAAACAAAAGACATTAGTCTGACAAGATGACTGATATTGGACGTGCCTATAAATGTAAAATCAAGGATTGTACTGAGAAGTGGTGGAACGGCTTGGCAGACATTTCTTTCACGAGAAATAATCATTACTTGAAAATACGACAGAGGGGTGGTTTTATGGGCGTAGTTAAGCCAGGCATCCCTGCACGTCGTCAAGGTTTAAATAGCAAAACTGCTCAGCGTCCATAGTTTGTGGATAGCGCCCGTTAAATCATTGCAACTTGGCAAAGTTAAATCGTAGATCTGACTAAAGAAGCTACATTGTGCAGTGCATTTGTCGGGGGAATTCCAGGACCGATAGGCGTCTTTTCAGTTGGTGTGCAGTGATGTGCTGCAGTGTGATACATGTAAACTGCCAGTGCTATGTCTATGATGGGTTGATACTACTACACACCTTCGACTCAACATTGAAACGCATAGCCGTACATAGTTAACCTTATATGAGCGGAGCACCTGTTGCTCTCCAGCAAATGCTTCCGACACCCTGAAAAAAACTTGGAATTAAGTACTTGTTAAGTACCAAGTTAATATTTAATACCGTGAACTTCCGTGGTGCGGAGTCGCCGGTCCGCTGAACTCCGAAACATTAATGCCCATTTGCGTAGTGACGTATTGCTGAATCCAAGTCCATCGTTGATATGTTCGTGAGTATGCTTGATTCAGAGAAGAGGTGTCGAGGCTGATTGTCGAATTGCTACGACACCAAAGGCTCAGAAATGGAAGACATAGACCGTCAGCGTTTCAGAGTCCCAATTTCCTTTCCGAACTCGTCCTGCTTGGATTCTGGCGACAGCGACAGATCCAGTACACAACGTGTCCTAGATGCCACATTTATAA
>JAIUJM010000607.1:0-14051 GCA_026262225.1 Inosperma sp. D86 | reverse complement strand
GAAACCTTTTATGTGTTTCATTTGCCACGTACGTTATTGTACGTATAGTCATTTGGTGCCGTACTTGTGAGCATATTGTTATTGTGATTAGTTCGACAATGACACATTCAAATATGGTAGACATACATACCATCAACTTTTTCGGCACGGACACCGGTATTTGTCTTTTGGCCTTTATAGCGTTGAGTAGTGAGCTTCTTGTCACTCAGGTATGAACAAAAGAGAGAAAACTATTGTTTAGTGGAACAATAAGCAGTTGAGTGCCATTGGACCCTCAACGTACGTTATCTCTTAATGTAGTACACCAACGTACTACAAGAGCTTCCGAATATTTGGTGCCCCGAATTGAACGTGGTTAGTCTACCTTTGGTCGGAGACCTTGCTCGGTAGCCAAAACCTCGACCAGTCCGTCTGAAGAAAGCTTGAGTTTATGGGAACAGGGAATGAGTCAGTGAGGACCGGGCAATCCGACTCGTCCATCACGTACACCAACACCTACGTTACGAATACTATTGGCCACCTCTTGTCATTTGGATTGCCGATGATGCCGGAAGATATCACTTAAGCCATTCGGATTCAGAGGGACGGCCCAGGTTAGCGACCTTCATAAGGTGCTGCGCGAATGGCATTGAGTATTGACTTGATTGATAGAAATCCTACACATGATAAAAATGCCAGTGTTGGAGCCTTCTCGCACTGATACCATGACTAAAGTTTGTCTGAAGTCCTACTTTGCACCATTCGGTTTTCTCGTTGGGGCCGTAGCATTTGACGGTGATCCTGAAAGATCGGGAGTAAATGAATTTTTTTCTTCGGCTAGATCAACCGGTCATCATCCAGGCTCCATTACTGAGCACGCGAGCACTGCGAGTCTGTACAACAGGCGCTGTTTTACTTAGCCGGCTTGTGGGCGTCGACTCGAGTGACAACCTACATCATAGATCAAAGTTTTAATGATCAACCATCAGCGGAGGCAAAAAGTGCGAACGTAGAGAGACGTATAGATAAAAAAGGTTCTGGATTGTAGAATTCCTCTAAATAAGTACTTGTTGGCATGTTATTACATAGGAACAGTAGCTAGTTGACAAGTCCTCGAAGCCAACTCAAGTCGACCACTTCCTAAATTCGAGTGTGGGCGATCCAAAGGGAAACCAAATAACAGTCGGGTACATAGCGAGACAGAGTGGAGCGGAACGAGGCAGGTTGTGTAAATTATCAAGGGCAAAAAGAAAAGGAAAGGGAGTCGAAAGGGAGTGGATGTCAAAAGGGATTGAGAGTAACGCTTGTAAATTAAAGACAAAGGCACGACCTGAACCATGCAATACGAGAGACAGATTTAGAAAACGAATAATGAATCGATGAATCCAAGAAATTTGATTAAGGCAGGCCAACAATAAAGACCAAAAGGGAGGAAGAAGAAAAACCAATGAATAAAGGACATAGGTTCCCCAAATGGTTTGAGATATTGAAAAGATTGGAAGGCCGGAATGGATAGGTGGCTTTTCGATGTCAGGTCGATAGATATTTAATGGCAGGTTAACAGTGATGCATGTTTGTGTGGAATTGCAGCAATGAGTGAAGTGTAAGAAAAAGACAAAAAGAGCCCAGGAAAACAATCTCAAAATGAAAGATGAAAAAAGCCGACGGTTCCAAAGAAGAGAACAGAAACTATGTGACGAACAGTGTCACCTGTCCCCCTGGTCGATATTGTTCAAATGCCATTTGGACGTCCTCCGTCGAGCCAAGTGAGATCATATCCCCATCTTCATCCCTATACTTCACCCTCAACGGTCCATCATCGCGACGAGGCCCACACAACCTAATCTTTTTACCCACTTTCTCCACAAGATCACCATATTCCGTCGATCGCGGCACCTGAATCACAAAGATATCTTCATGGAAGTGAACTTTGACCTTCACGGATGGCTCGTGAGGAACAGGGGTCACGAGTGGTGTCGAATGGTCATAGATATGCATCCGACTTTTCGGCATGCCTAGACCAACTCCACCAAGAGAGGAGTCACTGGAGCCAAAGGGTGTAATCGGAGAAGAGGTATAAGGTGAATCATCAGAGCTTTCGACCGTTGATTGACTTGAACCACTCCCTCGCTTGCCGTTAACTTCCGTTGGTACACCATTCGCCGCTGGCCGGTTGTGACCCCAATGTGGCTGTGCTGAAGTTGTTGGCAGAGGTGGAGGTCCCGCTTTGGACTGAGGAGGAGGATTATATGCTTGCGGTTGACTTGCGCTCCTCGATCGAATCACCGGTGGTGGGGCAAGGGTAGGAGTAGCTGATCTTCCATTGCGGTAGTCGCTTGTCCCAAGTGAAGCCTGAGAACCCGTTGGACTGTCGTAGCCATTTCGGAGACGCGAAGAGCTGTACTGATTTCGCAGTGGTGGACGGCCAGATTTAGGTGGAATGGCAGATGCCGGGCTTGTATCCGATGTGTAGGAATTTGCACTGAGGACATTATTAAGGCGTGGTGTTCCGGAGCGGAGTGAAGGTGATTGCGCAGGATTCGGCATCGGTGGAAGACCATTAGATCGCCACTGTGCTATAACTGGTCCATCTACACCTTCCGTTTGCGCTCTTGGCCGTTCACTCACGGGATTAGTTTCCCGTTCTGGCGGTAAACTGAACGCATTCGGTCCTCGACGTGGAAAAGGTGTGCGGCTTGAAGCAGATGCATAGGGTAGAACCGATCCTGTATCTTCCGAGTCTTCGTCATCATTGTCTGGATCGAAGCCATCATGAGGAGGATATCCTTGAGGTCCAGAACTATATGAACTGTCATGATTGCTTTGGCTACCAGTTTGCCGACTGCGGACGGTAAGGGTGGATATCGAGGACCCACTCGAAGAGGGTTGAGACATATGCGAGTAGACATGTGCCGAAGATGGGTGAGGGGATGGGGTAATCCGGCTTTGTGACAGAGGAGTTGCACTGCTGACAGTAACGATACGATTAACACCGTTCCGTTCGGTTGCTCTCCGTTGAGCGGCCTCCTTAATTAGACGATTAATGGTGGCTTCCCATTGCCTCATTTGGTCTTCTCTTCGGCACCGCAGAGTGAAAAATTCCAGGTCATCATCCCCCTTCCACCACACGGCAAGAGGAAAATGTGTAGGCATCCCGATTGCTGTTAAAGTTGATTGGCATCCGGACAGGACAAATGAATTAAAAAAACCAAGAACTCACTTGGTGATGCTCGGGCAGGAACTGGAACAGCTTGAGTCACATTACCGAGGAAGATTCTCCCTTTCAATAACAACGGCGTGTCTTTCTGCGTTTTGCCAACGCCACCCGGGAGCGAGAGAGGGGGAGGAGTCCGGAGAAGAGTTCGGTTCCTGTTCTGTCCTCTGCCACCTTTCAATGGTTGTGCATTTGCCTCCTTGCAACAAAGGATGATTTTCTCAAACAAGAAAACGTGATACTCCCTGTCGATGTCAGACTTCGTCACAACAAAGATGTCGTCCAGGAGGAGATCACCGAAATTTTCAAGATGATGGCCTTTCCAATCCTCCACCCGAGATTGCAATGACTTGACAGTTTGCTCATTTTCAGCACGTCGCTGTGCCTCGTTAATTTTATCTGTGATGTGTTTGGCAGCATCAGCGCCTTGTTTGAGTTCATCGAAGTGAACATAGGTCTGCGGCGAACAAGCTTTGATTAAAGACTATAGCAGAATTGTCAGAAACTCGCGGTAAAATTGAGGCAAGGTGACCTACTTCAAGCAGAAGCGGATACTTGCAAATGCGCTGGATCGGTTTGATAAGTAAACCGGGCAGCTCGCCTTTGATGTTGATCAAATGGTTTAGGGGCTGTGTTAAAATATTTGTCAGCGTCCGGCAGATTCCGATAACATGTTGTTTTGTTGTCAGGTGCCAAATCGGGGGTACAATGGAAAAGTAAAGAAGAATGAACTTACAGCAAGGTTCTGCTCGTTTGCAAGCATGATCTCAGTGGCGTTTGCATAATTAGAGCAATAGGGTTCATAGACAACAAATTCGTCTTCCTATAATGGCAAAGATAAGAAAGAACATGTGTCAAGAAATAAACGATTGCTTACGTTCTCAATGAAAGGGAGTCCCCATCGTTGTTCTGCCCACGATAATTCGGCGATACTTTCCAACCGGATAAGAAATTTACGTTGGAAATTGACAAGTTTGTTGAGACCAGGAAAAAGAAGATGGATTGTATCTTGATCCATCAAGTTGGCTTGGGCGAGTGCGGCCGCATATTTCTGCATGACGTGAATGGGCGGGCTTACAATACGCTAAGGATGAACTCACCTGCATAATCTCCAGGTCTTGTACATATTTACGTTCTGTCTCTACCATCTCTTTAATGATATTATTTCGCGCTGTTTCTTGAGCGTTAGCTGGCGTGCTAACTAAGGTGTCCGCTAGTGAATCGAATGAACCATTCTCTGATATAGAGGGAGGGGATGGGGGAGCATCTTCAAAAACATCCGGAGGAAGATAGTCAACTATGGCGGTCACGGTGTTTATAACCTTTCCAAGAACCAGTTTAGAGCCTCCACGCTTTAGCAGAAGAATTTATAGAACGTACCTTGACCAAACCATCCGTTGAGTTTCGATTCCAGAGGTCTGTGACCATGAAAGGCTCGCAGCCTGGAACTGCCTTCACCACTGCGTCATCCTTGATCTGCATTGCGAAGAGGGCAATCGCACGCTTCTTAACACGGTCTGGGTTTGCTTCATACTGCTCTGGGTCGAATGTAGAGTTGTTGATTTTCTTGAAGCCCGCGTCCTCTGGCAGTTGATCGAAGATATAGCAAAGGGGTGTGCCTGTCGAGAACAAATCCCACAGCTGTGTGACGGGATCTGTAGAGCGTCTAGCGTCTGGTGAAGACGATGAGAGGGAAAAATAGGGGGCGAAACCGCGAATTCGCATAAGACGGGATCGGAGTGCCGAACATTGTTGGTAAAGGGATGTTGATTGTGAGGCGGCTTTGTTGAGGAGGGTGTTGGCGAATGTGTCGATTTGTAGGCCCGTTGTTGATACTATGGACTTTTTGCGGCCAGCGACTGAGGCCATGGCAGACAGCGGGGAGTACGGTCGTTGTAGGGACAACTGTTGGGAAGTGGGAAGAACTAGATGCTGTACCAACTTTGGACGAACAGACTCTTTCAAACTCCGACTGCCACATCAAAATATGGCCTCCTTGATGATCTCCCGCCTGTCCTATTGTTGATTCTATACCTAAAGTCTACTTATATCATCATAAACTTTATCTGTTCAGATACTAACTCTGCAGACATCCCATAGGTCTTTCTGAGCCCAGCGCTGACGAATTTTGTTCTTCGGCATTGTTTTCGCGTGACGACTTGGTCATTGTCGGACCTGTCATTCATAACCCGGGACGTGAAGCTCCTTCATTACAAACAACTCCGGGTAAATGCCTCTCCACACCGTTGTTCTTTTTCCGGATATTGATTTTATTCTCAACTGCGTCCATCTGCATTTGTGGCGGTGGTCTTCATGTACCGCCCGGTTGGTCCCACACTTGCAACCATACTCTTCCTCCTCATTGTCTAATTAAATTATCGCTTGGAGACTTAATTTTGGATATCTCGGGAAGAATTGTATTTATGACGGCATTCAGAATAGGTTCGCTTTCCCTGGATGTTCCTTGCGCGGGTAAGTCGATTTTCGTCTGTCCATCGGAGGTTATCCGAAAATCTTGCATTCCTTTTTCGTTTGAGCGGTACTATCCGTTTTCCATATTTCAACACTTCTCGATCCTCGCTTCCATGTCTTTGGATGTGTTTCCATTCAGATTGTCAACTGGCTCCGATCTCACACTATCTGCCTTTCTGAATTGGTTTTGCTTATTCAGGTAATACTCAAGCCGCGAATAAGCGTTTGGGGACTTACGGAATCGACATTAGTACGTTTATATTTTCCCTTATGGCCGAACCCAGGAGTATCAATCTCTAGAATGACATAACGAAACCGAAATCGACCATATTCGTCATATTGAATGCTTTGAGTAATGATGTTCGCGATGCGCGCATCTACCCCATCAAGCGCTCATCTGAGGGGATTGTAGATACCTGACTCCAAATGTTCATTCATCAATCAAACATTCAATCCTGGTTGGTAAGGCGCCGACTTAAATATTAGATTAGATTTGTGACTTGTTCGTAAGAAGGCTTTCATACGTACAATGTCCATTATTACCATTACCAGTCCACGCTCACCAGAGTTCCCAACGCTTGTACTTGGCTTGGACCGCGTGGGGTATGACCTAACTAATCGGCCTCCGACATTTTCCGTTGATAGATGCAAGTTGATTAGAGTAGTGCGAACTTAGCTTGGAATGGATTTGAGCCTCTTTGGGTTTTCCTGCTTCGGTACGTGTAGCCATGTGGCTAAGAAGAGGAAGCGCGTGCTCTTATTCTACATATGGGACGTAACTTCCAAATAGTCCAATGACGACCTCCGGAACAGGCAATTTTTCTGGTGATTCGCACTCTGACCACACGGATGGAAATATTTTTGGCTTGAAGATTCCCTTCCAACTTTAGGTATAAGGCACCGAAGGTAAATTGGGAGAAAAGGAAATTAGTAGTATTTCAGAGTCTGTGATCTTGAGCTATCTTGAGTCACTGGAGGAGGGTTACAATGAAAATAATGATAGAAGAGCTTGAGGAAATCTTGAAAGGACGAGTGTAATCCGAACACTCGTGGTAGCGTGAAGTAAACAACTCGGGCTCTTTGGAAGTTTGAACCTGAGCGCCTAGAGAGGTTGGGACCTGAGTCTTCGAAGGCAAGAGGTATTTCAAATAAAGATTCCATGCGACTAGCGGAGATGCGTCCCGGTATTGAATTTGAATGAGTGCGCCATGATTTAGATCACTGTATCACATTGACAACGGGGGGACATTTGCATCAGTCGATGCCAGGTACAAATGAATGAATAGAATATGGTCCAATATATGGGTCTCTACCTACCAAATAATGTATTGCTGAATAGAATCAATCTGTAATCTACTGGGGTCCAAACCTCAAAAGTGGGGTTCGTCATGCCAAGCAAGCCTGATACAGACATATAATTCCAGCAATACCCAGGTTGAAGTCGGGCTGGTTACCAGTGACCATATCTTGACTTGAATGCTCAGACGAGGTCCTCTTGTTGAAACGCCAGAGACTTCCACAAGTAATGTGGTTACCTTCTAGGCAAAGCATTCAACTACACTGAATACGTATCCACCTCCAATAATATCACCTTATCTGATCACCAGATCCAACAGAGGTCACCAGTACTTGACAGGCACAGGCAATTACCATCACGTGCGGGCGCTTAATGTCGCTTTCTGAACATTTAAATTACACTCCATGCTAGGCACGCCCTGGTACACCACGAGGGGATTCATTTTGTACCTGCATATTTGTTCAGTGGTGGCCAATCATTAAACCGCCCCGGTATTTCCCATAGAACCAATTTGTGTGTTATCCCGGTCCTTGACGACGTGCACACACGTCTATCTCTGCCTGTGTAACAACTTCTTGCTTGATCAAACTAATGGATGAATCCTGTGCTATCCTGTGGCATAAGTTAGATGAATAAATTTCTTCCTGACATGAGGACACCATGTCATATTTTACTTTGGAACGATCAGGATTTGACATTGAACCATACTAAATAATTTCAAACGTTTATCAAATAACTATCCCGTAATAAAGAATGATATTCGGCGATATTCGGCGGCAAACGTACGATCTTATAATGACTCCTGAAGGCCTTCTTTGTGAACGACTACCATCCGTTAGAAGCAATTGAACCATCAGTAGTGTACACCAGCTGACTCTTCCCTCGTCTTGGTTAAGGCTGATCCAACCTTTTAGGATCAATTGCATGTGACGTTGACATCATGATGAACGGCATTTATGCTAAAAGCTAAGGCGTTGATAGTCTACAAGAGGTGTTGAGATCGATTCGTGTCAGCAGTCCACTTTCTGTAGGGAATTGATCATTTATCATTCAATGCAATTGGAACTTTATGCATCGATGACAACAGCTATTACAGTATTCTGACGGTGTCAAGTTGGCATCCATTAAGCGGTTAATTTCTTGGGTTCTCAAAACAGTACTGTTTTGAATATAAGAGGTTCAAAGTGTGGTTGGGAAGGTGAAGCGTGTGTTCCATATTTGGATATTTCAGCACAAATAATGATTGGCCAATTGAAGCGTGTGAAATATTCTTAGTCAGCGATGAACGTTGGACTCCAACCACCCATGGATTACAGCCTCAGTTATAAACCTGTGTAAGCGCAAGACCCATGGCACCAGCACGTTCCTCCACTAGGCGCGCTGTGCACACCCCCTCAGCTTCACATAACGAAGCTGGAAATGAGCTGCAGAATGAGGGCCAAAGTGGGAACACACAGATCTTCTTGGACCCCGGTTTTGGCACACCACTTGCAATCTTCGTCGAGAAAGAGGTCGAAGATAGGGATAATATCTGTCAACTCATCCAGGTATGTGCGATGGTGCTCTGGCCCTCCGATTATCGAATGGGGTGGACCATTTTAATCTTGGACCATAATGACGCGTCTGTTTGCCATAGAAACATGGAGGGACTGTCTCACAAGGATATAGTCGCGTACAATATATTCTGGGTATGAATTTCCTCATTGGACCTTGTATATATTTAACGTGGTGTTTTAGTGGATCCCCACAAAATATCTGGTCAAAATTTATATAGGCAATATGCTGATAAGAAAGAAAAAGTTGTTCTAAATGCTCAATGGGTTCATGAGTGCATCAAAGCCAATGCGGTCCAAACCTACCAGAATAATTGGGGAGGTTGCAAAGTTACGGGCACAGAATCGTAATTCGTTCCCTATATTCTGTGAACGAGTTTTTGAATTATTATGCAGGATATACCCGCCACGACAGCCAAATGATGCTGAATCCTCTAACCGTTCAATGCCGCCTATTCATCCACCAACAATTCCATCCACAATTCCACCTGTGGATCAGATGCAACCGTTTCCATTCCCAATTTATTCTCACCCAATCCATGTTCCCCAGCCACCTCCTCGTCACCTGCCTGGTCCTCCAGGTGCATGGCACATTATTGGGACTCCGCACCCAATACAACCTGCGCCTTCCACTTCGCAGCAGCACCTAATCCGGCCACCGCCACCACCGCCACCACCGCCACCTGGTCAACCTCCGTCGCCGGAACATGCATATCGTGAAGGGCCTTGGGAAGGCTATCATGCCCCCGGCGACATATCTGGTCCGCAGGGTTCGTATGAATATCGTTATCGAGAGGATCAAAGCGGGTGGGTTCCTTCAGACACTTATTACAATCCAGCGGTATGTTTCCTTCACTATCTTAATATACGATGTGTTCAGCTGCTATCTAATAATAGTACGAACATGGGTATGGTCAACCCCACTATCTGGACGATCAACCAGACCATTCCTCTGCTTCAAACTCTGTCACAGGACAGCCGCAGCTTGCTGAAGCGGGTCCTTCTACTCAAGCAGCCCCCTCAGAACCAGAAAGACCCCGTGGAAGGAAGCGCACACGCAATTTAGTGGGTGCTTTTCCTCTGAATTTATACTTAGAACGTGAAATAACAATATGATAATGGTAGCCTCCGCCTGCTGTGCCAGCTTCGTCCTTAGTTGTAAATCGCAACCCTCCTGCTCGATCGCCTACTCCTCCCACGAGAGTGATCAAGAGCACTTATGGTGGCAATCTATTCACGGCAGACGATGTGTTGTACCTCAAGAAGTACATTGACTATTGTCAGGACCAATGCATGGTCTTGAGGTTTGTACCCGACATATGCATTCTTCTGTGGCCTTACTCATCACATTTCACAGTTTACGTGAGATATGTGAAAGAATTGCCGTCAAAGTAAGTTTGCACCCTTCTTCTAAATGGATTTTGTGCTCATCATTATTCGACTAGGCTCCCCATCACACGTGAGCTTCCAGCCTGCAAATCATCTGGTATTTTGACTTATGCATACAACAGATTTTACTCTTGGCGTCGTTACTGTAATAAACATCAAATCAAGCTTGGGGGGTACACAATGAATCACGATCGCAATGAGTCTCCTACAGGCGACGACCAGATGAGTATGGATGTTGACGGCTCCTCTGCTCCAAGCCGTGCCACGATATCCTCCATGCCACTACGTTTGGATATGGCAGCTGCCAAAGCTTCTGCGGAAACAGTCCAGGAGCGGTCTCGGTCTCCAACCCCACCTCGATCGCTGTTCAGGAGCACTACCGGCAAAGGTGTTGCCTTTACCCAGGAAGACGTGAATTTCTTAATGAAGTTCATGGCCTATCGGAAGTATGTCTCTTATATTCGATTTCCTTCTTACCAACAATTGATCGGGCACTTTAGGTCCCAGGGCCCTTGGGATGTTGTTGCCTTTTGGAGGGATGTGGCTAGCAAGGCCCCGCATCATTCTAGGGCATCTTGGATGAAATTCTGGAGACGACATAAACATGAATTGGACTGGGAAGACGGGGATGAGCCCCTTCCTCCTCCTCCAGATAAGAAGCTTCGATATAGCAAAGGAGACGATATATTACTTGCGAAGTACTTCTACAATAAACCGGATGGAACGTCAGATAAGATATTCCAGGCTTTCGGTCGTCTTGTAAGTGTTCTATTTTTCTCAATTACAATGCCTCGTCATGTTCATTTTCGTGTCCTCAGCATCCTCATCACCCTTGGAAGGGTTGGCAAGAACACCATCGGATCCACCGGGCCAAGATTGAGCAGCTTATGGAACGTCTGGCCAATGGGGAGACCCTGGATGACAGCAACGTGGAAGAGACGTGATGAGCAGATATCAATCTTGAATTTTTTTTACCTGTCTTATGTCTTATTCATTAGTGTATATAAAAATGGACGATGACCGATCAAAACACTCAACTTGAAATCTTCCACTATTGGGATCTTTTTTTTCTTGTGAAGGCTATCATTTTCAAGGTTTCAGCATTGATAGCAAGAAAAATATTATTTAGCAGCAACTCGTTTCGATCGAGTGACCTCGGGGTTATGGGCCCCGCGCGCTACCTCTGCGCCATGCTGCTGTGGTCATTGTACTTATTTTTAACATTAGATACAGACCCCGGTTGCCTTTGGCTGAGGTAATATCGGACCAGTCGGGCCGATACGTCCCATTTACGGTGAAATTTCCTAAGTTGGTTACTTCCACCTTGGCACGCATCCACCATAAGGTCATGTCCGATATGGACTTCATGGAGGACGATGAAGGACAAGGAGACATTCCATTTGATGCTGAGAGCGATGAACTCCGAGACGATTCGGTGGCTTCAGAGTAAGATCTATTATACTCAGCTGTCGTCGAGCTATAAATCCTTGCATGTAGATCCGAGTCTTCAGTAACTGAAGACATTGAAGGAATGGTAATATCATTCCTTAACCAACTAGCGAAGCCTGGGTACAGGAAAAATATGGAAGACAGCGAAGTTTATGATTCCGGAAGTGTGGACGAGGATCCTAAGAAACTCTCTTCCAAGCAAGACTACAGAATTGATTTGCAGTTGGTGGATAGGAAAAAGCCTAGTGTCAATGGGTTCGTTGTACAGTTTGTAAAGATTTGATATTGTTCTGACTTTGCTTTTATTATTCAGGGCTGTTGCAATGAAAACGCTTCGGTATCCAAGAAAATGCAAAACCGGAAGCTTGAGACCGTTTGGTAAGTGCTTATATGCGCCTAACAGTTTTAACTATATGCAATGACCATCTCCCCTAATCAAAGCTCAGCTTTTCAAAGTGCTCGACGTCGTGCATGAATCCACACTCAACGGTATTGCTACAACAAAACGGTACGTCTGCCGCCTGTCTTTAATGTGATTCTGACTTATGGTTGTACAAGTGATATATACTACAGGGACGTTCCTCTTTTTAGAAGTCAGAAGGTGGTTGATACGGTCAGCAATTCAAAAAGATTTTTTAACATGGAAATTGTCCCTCATGAACGTTCCTAGTTGGTGGACGACATTGCTGCAACTTTTGAACTCAATCGATCTGCCCTCAACATTGTTGAATATTCAATATTATCCCTTCTTCCTATCTGCTTACCAACAAGAACAGAGGTCATCTTCCAAGGGACTTATATGCGGTTCGTGCTTAAGAATCAACCTTGCATGTCAGGATACCATTCGATGCACCGATACGGAGGTAACCACCTGAAACTAAAAATTCATGTCCATTTGCGTTTTACTAAAATTATCAACAGGGCACCCTTATTCCCGCTGGAGAAGATATTGAATCCTTCACCATAGACAACGATTTAGCATGGGTATTGATCGTTGAGAAAGAAGTGAGTAATGTTCGAGTGAGGGGTGGCTACCCCGAATTAAAAGAGTGCTAGGCCGTATTTCAAACCCTATGCCAATTAAAATTATCAAACCTGGATAGCATGCCCGGTCGAGGTTTAATAATCACTGTGAGAACGTAATCCTCGAGCCATTTCTCCACAACTGACATTGTCCTACAGGGCAAAGGATATCCCGACGTTGCAACTCGCCATTTGGTCAAATCGCTAGCAGATGCCTTGCCCCGCAGGTCAGCACGATTCTGAGCCTAAAGGCGTCAAATCTGATTCGAAATGATAGTATTCCTATCCTTGGCTTTGTTGATGGAGATCCCTATGGCCTTGACATCCTAGGAGTTTATAAGTATGGCAGTCACAGCATGCAGCACGAGAATGATAAGTTGGTGGCAAAACGAATTAGGTGGCTTGGTTTATGGGCCAGTGAATTGGGAGAGTAAGGAGACCTGGTTTTTTCATAAATTAGGTCTATCTAACATGCCTTGGAGTCTCGGGATCAACAAAGATTCTCTTCTTCCTATTACCAAACACGACGAAAAGAAGGTAAGAAACTGCGGTCATAGTTCATAGGCCCGCAAGGGTGATCGTTGCTTCGTTCACGTAGGCATTGGCAATGCTCCAGAGACAAAGCAACCCGCTTCCTACGAAATGGAGGTATGAATTAATCATTGGTATCGTTTTCTGTACTTAAGAAATTCAGGAAAGAGCTGCAGTATATGTTGCATAGTCGGCGAAAGGCTGAAATTGAAATATTGCCGATTAGTGCAGAGGCCGACTTCACTGGTGACCCTCCACCGTTGAACAGAGAGGAACGTCCTGGCCCAAATGGACCTTTTCTGAATTATTTGACGTCGAAAATTACTGGCTACGTCGAATCTGCTAGAAATAAAAGTTCGCAAAAGAAGCTATCCGATATCCTATAGTGTAACTTTCCGTAGATGAACCAAATGGAATTTGTACATGCCAGGTGCGAGCAATAACAGTAACTGTCCAGTGATGCAAGAGAGAGTGAAATGAAGTCGTCACAGTCGGATCATACTTCTCCCGCTTCCACCTGGCTTAAATTCGGAGGATGTGGTGTATCGTGAGGTTCCTTCATGTTTGGGCTTGCTTCAGCGTCTTGCTGATCAGGACCAGTCATAGGAAGCTGAGGAGGATACTGATGGTGCTGGTGGTCGTCGGGTGCCGCAAACTTGGCTTGATCGTCCGCACCTAGAACGAATCCTCGTGGACGCTTTCGGGCCTTGTGGATCTTCCTGCGATAGGCGGCGAGGATCATAAGTAATAACCCGAGGCCGATTGCTAAAGAAAATTGCCACATCCGAGTCAACCAAGAATCAACGGGTGCAGATAGAGAGATATAATTCACCAGAACCTATAGCGATTCCAACAATAGCACCTGGTTGGAGCTTGGAGGACGAGGAGCTGGTTGAAGCGGTGGCCGTGGGGCTAGATGATCTCGATGTTGATGATGTTGGGGCCACCTGCCTAGCAATATGTTTTGGCATCGCGACCTGGGGAACCGGGTGGCGAGTAGATGGGTCCAAATCGGCCTTGAAGATTGGAGCCTTGATCCTATGGTCATCGATATCATGGCAGTCAGCCTCCACTTTGGAACTGGACCAAGGCACTAGTGTCAGCATAATGTAGAAACATTTTTTCACCACTTTCTACCCAATGT
>JAIUJM010000606.1:0-14054 GCA_026262225.1 Inosperma sp. D86 | reverse complement strand
TAGGATAATATGTATAATCCAGTGAGCGAGTTGTTAGACATGAATGACAGACGCACATAGACATGTTTTTCAGCCTCAAGATCAGCGCACTTTTCTTTCAGAAGGGTGGTTTCGAAACCATGAAGAGGTCCAGCATTTAATTTGCCTTCTTGGCGACATTCTGCTTGCCCTGTAATCCGCCCGTTCCGCCGTTCATCTGGGACATTGCTTGGCATGTTTGAAACGTCTTCCATAGTGCGGTCAGAGGAGAGTCGGCATAAATTGGCTCACACCTCTAGAATAATGTTCACGATTTCCGTCTTGACACTGAAGACCGTCTGCCTAGGATGAGGGATGAGAGGAAAATGAGATGCCTCGTGAATGATATTTCAAATGGCTTTTATACCATTTTCTAATTGAAATTTTAGACATTAGGATAAAGGATACCCCATCATAATGCGATAATCCCTAGAAGATAGCAGTCATTTGCTCAAAATTTAGATTCTGAGTCTTTTGAGAGAGAATCATCGAATAAATAGCTGCGTGGGTGTGGTTAGATTGAACTTTTTTTGGGTACTTTAGCTAAGTTTAGCACCTACTACAATGAACTGCAGACATTATAACACTGAAGATTTATCGATGATAATAACTTCAACATTATTCCAGAGGTCCCAGGCCATTAAGAAATGGATTTCTTACCTCGGCATAATTCCACAACCAGGATCTTTGGAGTCATAAACCCGATTACTCGTTTCCCAAGAAGCTACCCCTTGTCCTCTTCTTTCCCAAAGGGTTGCACCTTGTGCTCTTCTCCTTCCCCGAAAAGTTACACCTTGTGGCCTTCCTGTGTACTCTAATAAATAGAGTGGTGGCAGAAGCGTACAGGTGAAACGATGGCGATGGCAGTACTGTCCGCGATGTGCTGGGGCCCCTAATTAGAATTTAATCCTTCTGATGATAATAGGAAATTACTTACGTGACCATTGACATAAACGCACCTATAGTATGATAACGTCAAGCAATGGTCGTCTAGAGTCGTTGATTCAGTTCCGACCGAGTGCTAAATGATCGGATCATATAAAAATAATTTTAAAAAATAATTATGTCGGAGATTTAAAATTCGCGTTGTAACGGATGTTACAGGAAGTTTAAAGAAAATTTCGCCATTGGTTTTCCTGCTTCATAATTTTTACAGATGGCTACGTGAAGGTATTTAACGTCGACTAAAAATTATATATATTTTTCCGAAGATTGTTTACACATTAATTTTTTTGGTTGTGATGCGTTACAAACGGACCTTACGCGTGACACCGCGTTACCATCAAAATTTGATTTTGTCCGACAAATGTTTTTTATTTTTTATTTCGCGTTGTAAATTGTGCACAGCCACCCAACAAACGGCTGTAAATTGGCTGATATTCCACAACCTTAATATTAAATGATTCATCGTAGTTGTGAGCATGCGCAGATAAATTTCACAGAGGACTTATCAGCTCGCAATAACCTATTGAGATACGGAGACCCCGTCAAAATAAATGAAGGAGGGAGACGGGAGAAACTTGAATGATACTTATCAATTGACCGGGGCATCCCGATAAAGAACGACATGGACATGTTTGAACCTCTACGTGTTAAGTCTGCCAACTGAAGCAGAATTTATGTTTGTGGTTCAATCAAACTCGGAACATAGATAATACAGATTCTACCTATAAATTACTCTGAAACTTCAACTTCCCAAAGTTATGGCCGTCGAATCTGAACGATACGCCCTGCATCTTTAAGTTATCCGTTCAAGTTGTTTTGAAAACGGCTGTAAGTGGCGAATATCGAAAAACTTCCCAGCCTCATTTCGACTAGTCCAAGACCGCTGCGGGATATTATCAAGGATCTTGTAAGGGTCCGCCCGCGAGCGGGAGCACTGCGGGGAAGGTTCGCTTCCCTCCTGGCTTCAAGGCATGGTCAAACCAACTTTGATCAATGCATCGCTTCGATTTGACAATCATTCAATAATGCGGCTTTGACTTTGTATCGTGGCACTGACCGCAAGTCAAACATCGATCGTCACCCTTTATAGCCCTTTATCCATGGTGCTTTTTGCAACACCTATTTTAGAGTGCAATTACCTAATCTGGCATGCGATGTCTGAAGATGTGTTACAGTCTGAGCTCCGTAGGCAATATATTTAGTAATAAAGGCCCAGAGGCGAAGAGTGTAACATGACACCAATGAAACTGTATTCAACTTGAACTTTTCAAGTAAAATACACAGATCAACATTGTCCCCAGGGTCTCTGGGACCGCTGGAAAGCACAGATCATCGCGGTACTCAAAGCTCCCGACATGATTATACTTCTTTGTCCGGAGGTTGCTTTATTTCCGTGACGACTTGGGTCGATTACCGCCCAACCTTGTCGACTACACGTTTGGTCTGACAACATGTGGGCACTGCCCTCTTACGCAACACAAGACCCGGGTATCTCTGTGTTATCTGTTTAGTCTAGGGTGTTGTAAACGAAATGCAAGGCGCTCAGGCTACGCGTCTGGGACCTCCCTGATTTACGACGCACAGGTCGTCTTAAACGCTAAGGTTATCAAATGCACTCGTGGGAATGGCTCTGGTATAGGTGATTGTGCCTGTGATGAGAGTTTCCTTCTGCAGTCAGAGAGGATGGCGAATATTGCAAACGCAACGCTTGCATTCATGGCTCAAGTGGAGGCCTAAATATCGTCAATAACATCTACTAGTGGCATGTTGCGCTCTTCAGTGTTGGTGCCCACATCCGTTGTCAGTTCCCACGAAGTTTCTCAGGGGCAATTGTTTGAAGGATTGAAGATTTGTATGATCTAACTTGTCAGCAACGTCCATGAGCGCCATGTCTCTGTGCTAGCTTGGTTTCCACCATGTCAGATTCTGAGAGTACAGAAAAAAACTCTCCACGCTCCAGCACACTCTTAAACCGCCCACAGATTGGTCCCATTGGCCCTAGGACACGCTTGAGCAGTGTTCGAACATCGACTATCACCTCAGAGCCAGTAGAGATGCTCCAAAACACCACATCCCCCGTATCCCAGCTTGCAATGCAGTCACCTACAAATCCAAAGCCACTCCCTACTCCAACAACACAACCGAAACCCCTGCCTGTTCCGACACTATTGTCCCAGTCCAGTCCTGCTACTGGCCCAATAGATTTAGAGGCGGTAGGTGGACACTCGGGGGCGGTAGCTGGATTACCCCCACCTACTCCACCTGATCCCCCAACATCAAGCAAATATCTCCCTAGTGTCAGGGAGGACGAACCGGCATCTGCTCCTGCCTACAGTGACACCCAAGCCGACTCGGACGCCTCGTCCCAGCTTTCTTCTAGTGTTATAGCAACGCCCGGACCTGCAAAGATTACTTCGGTTGTTCAAGCACCACCCAAGTTAACACCGCCTCCATCTATCAACTTTGACGTTAGTCCCGTGCCATGGAAAGGAATGCCGTTAGAACCAGCCCTTTGTAAATTTCTGCACACTCCTCTTGCAGTATGCATTGACTAATACTTATTGCAGGGACATTCAATTCTATTGAATTGCAAGATATTGTTTCTAGAGCCATCCGGGCTTCAGCCAAGGAGTCGTTTCTCCGCTTTTTAACAGTTGAGAATCTGGATAAGGTCCTCCCGAGTGAGCTAGAAAGACTTGAAGCCGCCAAAATATCAACGCAAGCTCGATATCGGTTTCTTATCCACAGGCGAACGATGCTGTTCCATGCTCTTAATTCATCCTTTTTGCGGAAAAACCAGAAGGGCGACGAAGACGATTTGCTCGTTAGCAAACTTACCGCACAGCTAGCGGAGACGATTGGAGATTGTGATCGATGCTTGGAAGAGTTGCTGCATATTAATGATCACATGGCACAAATTAACAAGCTCCTTGATGGTCACTCTGCAAGTGCATTGGCCATAGCACTACGAAAGGTATACCAAACGTTTTCTTATTTTTATGCCAAATTCTGATTTATATTATGTTCAGCTCAATTCCAGCTATTCGCGCAGAACCAGAGACCTCAATAAGGCTCGTGAACGAATTTTTCAACTCGAGGCGGAACTCGAAGACGCTTGGAAAGAAGCTGAAAAATTGGCAAAGGAATTAGATGATTACGAGGAATCATATGCTGTACACGACAACACGGCTGTCATCGAAAGGGCCGAAATTGTCCCTGTACCCAGATCACCCTCTCAGAGCCCCCCTCCCCATCTTACTCCTTTGGAGCGCAGGAATTCGACTCCCATGCCTATGACACCGACTCTCTTATCTGTCAAAAATGTTTCTGCTCTCTTACCGACGCCGACCATTACGCTTGCCCACCCAATGAGTGCATCTATTACCACCCCTCTGTCAGAGTTTGTCTTCCCTCTTCCGGTTTCGAAAACCGAGGTGAACGACGATGCTATAAGTGTCAAGAGTTCGAAAAGCGTCAGAAGCACAAAAAGCAGCAAAAGTGCCAAAGGCCATTCTTCGTTGATCCAAGCAGCGAGGATACGAAGTTCTCGCACCTCTCAAAGTAGTTTGCGATTAAGCACGTCAAGCAGTCATGGAAAAGGTCCATGCACTAACACCAGCTTTGATGATATGCCGCCACCCATGCCAGAAATCCCGATTCAGTTCATGAGTGCTGTTTACGGTGCCAGTGCCAAGGGAACCAAGAATCCGTTCCCAGACAGTTTTGGACAACTCGATGCACAGGGACCCAAACATAGGAGGCCAGCGAGTCTTAGCTCACTACCAGTCCAGGGGCAGGCAGGAGTACTACAGAGGCAGGATAGCTCTGGTACATTCACCTCCTGGAGAAGAAGCGAGGCGGCAGTGGAGTCATACAAGGGCAAGTCGATTGACGACATCTATGTTGGGGCTGGTCGCAAGCGTCGTAACATCTCCGCTGGCACACCAAAAAGTCCCTATTCAAAGGAGAACGCCCCTTCCGCCTTGAACTGGGATGATGATGATGAAATCCGAGTTGTGCAGAGATCACCTCGTCGTTCAAAAGCGCGGGCGCCAGTTCACCCAAGTACAGAGCCCAGTGATGACGATAGTCCTCCTGCTCCTCCTCCGAAAGATCCTTCAAGATCCATCCCTTCCATATGGCAGAACCCCGAGCCAACGAGACAAACCAAACAGCCATTACCACTTACACTATCATCAGCTGACTTGCCTGCAGTGCCAGAGTCGGATACAATCTCGCAGTACGATGACGCTCAGAAGAGTGTCTCTGGCTCTCTGAGTGGTAAAGCGGGCCTGTTAAAACGGTCGAAGACGCTGCACAAAATTAAAGGTTTGACGAAACGATATTCGGCGGCGATTCCACCTTTGTTTAACGGAAAGACGTCTTCGGGAAGACCAGCGTGAGCAAATCTATTTTTCTGGGAAGGATTTTCTGTTTTATTGTTATACTCTCCCATGGTGGAAGTTTGTAATTTATCCTTTTCTCTCATGCTTTACCTTCAGCTATCATTTTCTCCATTCCTTAACCGTTATTGCTTCGATACCATTTCCATACATCATTGATCATAGATATACTGAGTCTTCATCGCGATGCAGATGCTTACTTTGTTTGTATATACCGCAACACTACTACAGTCTTTACTCGTATTCATATATATATTATACATCAGACGATGCACCTGCACTGTAAAGCACATAGACACTGGAGGTAGCACCCTTGTATTAGACACTCCTTTCAAATTGAATTTTAATTTGTGAGTTTGTAACTGAAAATTTAGTTACGTGCAGGACAGATCCACGTTGAGCATCAGGCATCAGGCATCATGCGTCAGGTCTTGACTTTTCTATGAAATCCTTGGTTGGGAGTTAGTTTATATGACGAAGTTGACTAGGGTTCATGTCCGCTGCTGTAAATCAGGAATGAGGTACTCCCTCGCGATAAGGCGACTTTTAAGGCCTCAATAATCATACAGCAAAATCCCAGGACTATGAAAAGAGTTTAGCTTTTTCTCATGCTGCTTCAAAGGTACTTCTCGTCTTAGGTTACACCATAATTATCTCGGCAGGGTCTCAGGCCTAAGCGAATGATAGTGACCAGAATTTATGAGTGGTAAAAGGGACAACTTAAAATTGTAAGCATAAGTATTGTGATGTTGATACAAGAAAACTATCCGTTGACCAGGAGCGGCTCCCATTCACATTTGGGACCTATTCCTTGGTCTCCGCTAATTTCAGAGCTGCACTATTATTAACGAAGGTGCATTCAGCCTCCGAGTTGCCTATCTTTGCTGTGGTGACATCCACTGGAAGATTTTTCGAACCAAGTTTTCCTGCAAGATAAATAGATCGACCCAATGTCTCTACCTGGATAAGTCGGTGAACAACTGGTGTGACTTCGAAAGAACTCAACCTACATTGATCTCAATACTGTCCGAAAACCTAGACAAGAAACCTGTCACTTTCCTAAACAGTTCTGAGTTGGGAGACCTTATGAATCGGAGACCACGACTCACAGAGCCAGAGACACAAGAACCTCGGTATTCTCACGTTTTGCTCCTGCAAGAAAGGCTGGACGGAAAAAGATGGTGTCCGCGTAGCCAAGACTGGAAATGGCTTCTTCGGTTTCACCTTTGCACCGATTATATAGCAGTGAGGACTTCGAGTCTGCACCCATAGACTATTGGAAACCCTGAATGAAATCATACGTTATGGATCAGTTGAAGGACGACGTACTGAACAGTAGACGATGGTTTGCGAGCCTTTGTCTGGATTTTTGGCCTCTGTCGCAGCACGGATGACATAGCTATAATAAATATATTAGAATAGAAATTTAGACTAAGATCATCTGGGAAGATTCCTTACTCCCTATCGATTTTTTCAAAAGCTTCTACACTCCCGGCGGCTGCCTTCGTAGTACCTAGACTATTGAAAACAATGACGTCCTTACTACAAGTGCATCAAATAGATACTTACGTGATATATACAACATCCCACTTACCATCCTTCAGACCACTTTCCTCGATCTTCTCAAAGTCGATAACTTTCTGCTCTAGCTTTTCCTTGCCAGTTGTAATCTGATCGGATGGTGTAACACGTCTACCATACTCGCCTACCCGGACGAACTCAGGGGAGGCAAGGAGATGTCTGAGAACGTGGCGTCCTGTCTGACCAGTTGCACCAAGAATGACTGCACTTTTCCCTAAGATTAAAGAATCAGATATCTACTTCAGACACAAACCCGTTGGCAAGCCACTGAAAACCACCACGTACCTTCGGACATATCGCAAGTCTTCGTGTGTATATTGGAAGGTTGTTGGAAGGAGTGTTGCCGTTCGCTTTGGGCCTATTTATAGGACATTTAACCCCCGTATGCCTTATTGGTAACTTCCCACTACATACCCAGCACTTAATACCTCCCGTTGACAACGGTTATCTCGGCGTTAGCGGCTAACATCGCCTTGCCGCGGTCACCAACACCCCCTAAGTTATGATTAACATCTACATTTCGAATGACCCAAGTATAGGGACATAAGATTACTTATAGTATCTAGATGACGGCGAAGGAATACTAGTACGAAGCCATAAAATTAAAAATTATACTCTTCTCCCAGCGCCCACGTTCATCATTTCCATCCTCGGGGTGATTTCCTCTTCATCATCTTCATCCCCGAGTACATGTGTAGGTAATGAACTGGGGCCACTACGTATCCGTGTCCGTGATGGGACCCTGGAGTACCACTTCGATCTCCCTCCAGGCGTGGTCACCTCCATATTCGCGCTGTCGATGTTAAAGATGGTACCAGCGATATCAGAAGCAGCGTTACGGCCACTCGTTCCATAGAGATTAATGAGGAAAATAATGAACGCATAGAGTAAGAAGGCAAGACTAACGGAAGAGGTGAAAAACAAATCAATTGGCTGAAAAGAATATGGACATGTACTGACCTGAAAAATATGAGAATGTATGTGACGTGATCCATCTGCTTCGCTTTCACGAACTGTAATTCCTCGTCTGTAGCTGACATAAACAACAGGCTATCACACCATTAGGATGATGAAATATATTCGGATTGCCTGATACCAACTTACCCAGAAGCAATAAGCAACTATAATAGAGAATCAGTATAGGGGTAAGCAGCGACACCAAGTTACTTACGAAAGGAGTCAAGTGCCGCCAAGACCTTGCAGCTGCAGCCTTCGCCGAGATTGGACGACTCAAGCCCGCTGTACCATCAGCTAAGGTATGGTCGCTAGTATCATCGTCTTCAGCGGGATCTGATATGGCAGCATAGGATGGCACGAAAAAGCAGACTTCGATTATTCGTGTGAAGCCAGCAAGCATGAGGGTTGTGCCGAACATTGCATGGACCTATGTAATAACTCATATAATTCATGTAGTCCTCAAAACTTAGATATTGACATACTTTAGTTGAGATCATCAAGGCTTGAGCATGATCTGACATAGCCCACCCTGTCAAGCAGATGCTGAAAAGAAAAGGATGATAGTAAAATAGGAATGAGCCTAATACGTGACAGTTTGACGAACATTACCGCAGGAACAACGCTGCGCTGTTGAGATTTGATCAGTTACTGATAATGGTAACAAAGACGGCAGATACCTGATTATTTCTTGAGAGGTAGATTCCTAAAATTCCTCCCGCCCACCCTGAAACATATCATAAGACTTCTGAGATCAATGCAGATAAAAAGGGCCATTACAAAGAACACCAAGAATCCTGTAATAAAATAAGAAGAGTAGAAGTACACGTCACGGATACGTACGTGTGCTGCATATCCTTGACGGACCAATCCCCTCCATGATGCTCCGTGAACGTGTTAACTTACTCCTGTCAGATGTCTGGTCATTAATCAAGAGGCTATCAGCTTACCGATTCCCTGTGTTGCGACCAGTTGAGAAGCAAGCTTCGAAAAAAAATACTGGAAATACCCAAAGTGTAATAACAATAGAGTCAAAGAACTCCGGACTTCGTCCACTCCTCCGCATCCACTGCTCTCCAGCCAGCATGATTATAGCCATAAGGGTTGCGTAAGCGATAAAACCACTTCCCATGATATAATGTGCGAGGCATTGACCTAACCATTATGAGATGGTATTTTTACAATCATAAACTATGGCTACTCACCGAGGTGACCTCCCATACAATAGCCTCTAAAGACGATGGCACCGAATAAGATCTGGGTCCAGCCAAGGATAGGATAGGATTTTCCCAATATTCCATGGGCAACGACAAAGTAAGGTCTGATTGTCCTTTCATGGATGTGCAGTTTCAGGTAGATGCCAATAACCAATTGCGTAAGTATAGGGACGACGAGTATGCTGGCAAATTTCCCGTGAGCAGATACGGGGAAAACACGTCCTTTGTGCGAATGCCCTAGAATATAACCTCCAAATGTCAAGAGGAAACCAGTTGCCTACGAACCGATTAATCCGGGCAATACAAGTCACATATAAGTTACCTGAAGAGGAACGTGCCACCTTGACCTCGAAAGACCCAATACCATGCCAATTGGAAATAAGATACCCCATACTGCACCTTGCAAAAACATATGGAACCATAGAATAGAATCGATTGGCGCGGTGGCTTCTTCTGCGGAAATAGGTGCACCGTCATGGTGGTCATGACACAATATGAGGCTCGAAAGATATGATATCACAAATGCAAGACATATTGCTGGGTGTCGATACATTTTGCTTCTAGAAGCAGGTAAAACACTGGCTGGCAGTGGTCAGCGTCTGACCACACGGCTAATACGGGCCGTGACTCAAATCTCTGAAGTTTTGTCAAAGCCAGCACTACTATCACAGGTGAGTGAGTTACAACGTTAAGCGTTATTCGTGGTGATGTTGACATATTCTTAGTCCAGAATTTTAAACTGGCCATTTTGTCTCGCCCACTAGCTGTCCTGTTTGGCCCTCGTGGCTTAACGCGTTTATGTTCTCTTAGACCGAGTCAGTACGCCATTCGACGGTATTCAATTCCAGGTAAAGAAGCCAAAGAGAAAGGACGTGACATGGCCTGGTCATCTACAGTGCATACGTCCCTTTCCACTGACACCGAGCCATGTATCATTGTTACGTTCGATGATGCTAAGTATATCTTCAATGCGAGCGAGAACACCAGTAGAATGTTTCGTCAAAGCGGTAAAAATTGGAGAAGAGCCAAGGCCTTATTTTTTACACAGGCAACTGTTGAAAAGACAGGCGGCCTGTCAGGTATGTTAATAGAATCTTTTGCTTGGATAGAACAGATTTCGACATGTTCTTAGGATTGGTCATGGTTTTTGCCGATGCCACGATTCAAAAATTGGCCTTATATGGACCCCCAGGTCTGACGCATATTGTAGCCAGTTCACGCTTCTATACATTCAGGTAGATCGTCCATGCATTCGATATCATTAAATAACAAGATTCCAGAGATCATCTAGATCTTCAAACCAAAGACATCCCCTGGGTCATGCCTTCCAACATCACCCCTCAGCCTTGTTATTCTGACGCCAATATAACTGTCTATGCAATACCCGTGCTATCATATTCCAGCTCTCCGACCCCGAGGGTTGATGCACTCCCTTTAATGCTTGAAGAAGCGACTCCCACACCCGACCTGCAGGAGAAACGAAAACGTGATTCCTCCCCTGACACCCCACGTAAACGACTCAACCCAGGCTCTGAGGCTCCCGGGAGGATGATCCTATCCGACAAACTTTTAGCAGAAGTCAGAAAGAAGGATATGGATCCTGGTTCTTTGTCTGGCAATACTGGGGACGAATTTAGGAGGATGATAATCAAAGCAATGTTTCCGAACACTAGGCCTCACCCAGTTTTGGATGAGGAGACCAAGAGAGTAAACAGGAAGCGGAGTAAACAGGGTGTGCTGAAAGCTCAGGGTGAGTAAATCGCAAGGCGTCAACTGGTTCAAAAGGATTGATTACCCTGACATCAGGCAAGCCACTTCCTCCGTCACTCGATGAAGAGAACTTGAACATAGATGTAACCTCTCTATCTTCTCGTCCTTTCAATATGCCGACTTTGAAAACAGGTTGAGGCTGAACCCCATCGACGTCAAAGAGGATCAATACCCAACGGATTCCACAAACAACTTCCCACATTTTCAAGCGGTCTCCCGGCTTTCTCATCTTCACCCACATTCTCCTATCTCTTAGTTGGTCCCCCATTTCGTGGTAAATTTGACGTAGAGAAGGCTCGAGAATTGGGTGTCTTTGGTCCAGACCGGGGCCGCTTGACGAAGGGCGAGACAATTACCATTAAAGTAAAAATCGGTGAAGAAGAGGTCGAGAGGGTTGTTAAACCACGGGACGTACTTGGAGAGGAAGAGAAACCGGTGGTGAGCGTTCGCAGAGTCGTTTTACTTTAACTGGAAATCTCTTTTCGTAGGCTTTTCTGGTACTTGATATACCGTCGCCTGCACATATCGACTCCTTGGTAAATTCCTTCAAGGTTTCAGACTTTTACAGGAAAATCTGGTCTGAGGATGGCGCCATTCCGCCATCAGTTCCTGACCTCGAACTCCGCGCAATTTACCATCTCTGCGGTGACAGCGTGTTGGAGGACCCAAGATACAAGGTTTTCCTGAATGGATTTGGTTCTGATGTCCACGTACGTCCTCTCCTAGACCGCCTCGCATCGATTTCGTTAAAAGATGAGATTCTTACTAGCACATCGTCGCTTCAAAAGAGCATTGCGCAGATCCAGTTACATTTACTTCCGCCGCCCACAGTCAATTGCGGCTCAACCGTCTAGATGAGAAGATGTTCCCAATACCTAAATACTCCCTCACACCCAAAAAAGACCTTCATCGTGAGACTGTACCTCTCTTCGGTTATAATCTTAAAACAACACCATTTTTCAGTGATTGCGGACCTCCCTTCTAATATTTATCCCATGGCCGCTGGAATGCAGCTTAATATGCGGCCATTCACCCCTCCTGCTATGGATCCCGGGGTGGTTGCCTTGGACCAATTCCATTCACCGGCTTCAGGTGCTGAACCGCTTGTGCTATCGCGAGTGATGCAGACACAGATCTTTGCCGCAAAAAGCAGTGTGAAAAAGAGTTTAGCACATGGTGATGCATTGCCGCCTGTACCAGGTGGTCACATTAGTGTTATCCCGCTTGGAACTGGTGGTAGTTCTCCTGCCAAGTATCGCAATGGTAAGCGTATTCGACCTGTGAATTTGCAGTTCTGATTTATTTCATTTATTAAGTCTTGTCTACTTTCATTAGGATCCCAAACTGGGGGAATATCTTATTAGATGTCGGGGAAGGTACCTGGGGCCAACTAGCTAGAAATTTTGGTCTGCAGGAAGATGGGTCATATAACGCATGGGATTCATTACGGGATCTAAAGTGTATCTTCGTCAGTCATATGCATGGAGACCACCATATGGGTCTCGCTCCTCTCCTTGCCAAGAGAAAATTGGTGAGTTGGCGATCTGGTGTTTGTAAACATTACAAAGCCTGATTCGTCACATTCGTAGCTCAATCCTCCCCCCTGTCATCCGCTATACGTCGTGTCAATTCGCGGGGTGCATCTCTACCTTCGTGAACTTTCTGATGTCCAGGACCTTGGGTTGTTTGATCCTTCCGGAAATGGTGTTATTTCTGTGATTAGCGATACTTTGCATGACAGAGCGTCTGGTAGCTATATTACCACTGGAATGTGGCAAGTAGGAGGGGACGAACCTTGGCTTGATTTTCAGACGTGAGCGATTTTGGGCTTCATTTGTCAGTCTTAGCAAACAATTCCTACCGCCTATAGGTCCGTTGAAAATGGTAGGAAAATGTGTCAAACCCTGGGCTTGGAGTACTTCAAGACTGTTGATGTCTTGCATCGCTGTCGCGCCTATGGGTGTTCCTTCAAGCATCAGGATGGATGGAGCATAACGTCGGTTTTTGTTACGATTTTAAGTCCTCAAACCTCTCATAGTTTCTTCTAGATTCTCAGGCGACACCATGCCAACGGATAACTTGGTCAGGATTGGCATGGACTCCACTGTTCTAATCCATGAAGCAAGCATGGGTGACGACGAAGCCGAAGTGGCCATGGCCCGCCATAAAGCCCACACAACCATCAGTCAAGCAATTGCAATTGGTCAAAAGTAAGTATCCACTTGGAGAAATATTCTTGTTAACCAATAGGTTTCTGCAGAATGAATGCCAAAAATATTCTCTTAACGCACTTCAGTGCCAGGCTCATACAATTTCCACATGCAGTAATGAAGGACATAATCGAAGCGGGCTGTAATGCAAAACATCTCATCATTCCTGCATCCGATCATGCGAATTTGACAATAGGTGACATGTGGAAAATACCGTTCTATGTGCCATCCTTGCTTTCAAACCACAGAGAGGATGTTGTCTCTGGAGAAACATCCAGATCACCTTCGGCTGTTGCAGAACCAAAACGGATGGTTGAAAAAAAGTATGCGACGGCGTAGCCTTAGAGTATAATTACAGCCATTGTAGAACTTGGGGGACGCAAACTGATTTTTTCTCGTGCGTGTGACGGGTTCGAAAGTGCATGTTGCAGGCTGGATAATGGGCATTACGGAGTTTCAGTGAGGAGCTGTTGTTCGCTCTGTTTCTATATAAATAAACGCTGGTGAGAAATAAACCAAGCTTGTGATGAGTTTGTGAATTCGAAAGTGCTCCCTGCATATTGTATATATGCCTCGACAGATAGACTGGGGAGTCGGGACCGCAAGGTGACCCTTCCTCTAGAGCTATGAGGTGTCATGCGATGCAAGACGTCGTTTATTTGTTGCTTACAACAAACTTTCTCTGGCGGCTAGTCACCATGATTGTACTTGAAAGTTGACAGTGTCTTGTTGTATTGTTACTGTTACTGTAATCAAAGAGATGTGGGAGCCTACCTTCGAGAGTGCCTTCTGCCGAGCTAAATTTAGCACACCGTCACAATCGAACAGACATCAGTAAATTTTGGGGAGTGTCAGAAGGTGATATAAGGTCGCTGGAATTGGGGTAATACCCTGTAACCCGGATAACCTTCAATAATATTACAGCACCCCTTATATATACCTTATGCTCCCACGTT
>JAIUJM010000605.1:0-14055 GCA_026262225.1 Inosperma sp. D86 | reverse complement strand
CGATGCTCTTCGTCGTGGTGAGAGGTATCCCTTCCGTTGGGGTTCAGATTATGGTTGGTTCAGGTCAGATTGGACCGCAACATATCCTACCCATCGGTTCGCTTCCCCCATCCATCCTGGTTCAAGACCAAGGGTCTAACCTGAATGGGCATACCTCGGATTTGAAAAGCGATGGCAGGGCCATTTCGAAGGGGTGGTTTGCCCTTTGGTCGATGCTGCTTGCGACATGGATCATGTGGTGGTGACCTATTAACAACCCTGAAAGGTCTCCTTGTTGACTCGGCTTGTTTTATCAATCTTTTTGTCTGTAAAAATTGTCACTAAGGCCATAACCTTATAATTTACTTTTTTCCTCGACTCAGATAGCCCTCATGGACAGAAAAAACTATCAAAACAAAATGTGTGCAAGGTATCTATTGGAATGCTGGTTTAGAGTCCTAGGGGATGTAGATGCCTGAAAAGCACCGAACTTATTTCTCACTGAACATCGTACAAAGCTGGAGAGTTTCGGGAAAGGTGGATGATATTTTTGGGTATCCAAAAGTTCCACCTAACTGCCGAACTACAAGGCACTGCAAAGGCAATCAGCTACAGCTATCATGACATAAAATTTCACAGAAGCTTCCGGAACTGATTGGACATCAAAGAAATTGCTACTTATACCCATATAAGGTTGATGAAAACTGTGTGGTATTGAGTATTAAAACGAGAAGTAAAAATTTCCAAAGTGGAGGCAGTCAGGTTGGACTAGTCGGAATCGGACCTAGCCAATATGAGGGCGGGCGATCGTCCTCGATAGACATGTGTGAGGTGCGATGCGGAGAGGGTGGAGAAGAAACGGGATGGTGTCCCGATATCGATGAGTTGGGCGCGACCGTAGAACCCAAACGGCTGAATGATACACGAGGCGAAATCGGTTGGTGTCGATTATCCTGGTAGCCTCCTTTTTCTGACACGAAATTTGTATGGAGGATACCCGGGCTTCTGTTATTGGAAGACGACGCTTGCAAGGGGTTCCGTGCATTGTTATCAAGTGGGAAGGGTGTAGGATTGAGGAGTGATGAGGAATCACTCTGGCAAAATCGTCTTCGCGACTTTTTCCTCCTCTTGAAGATAAGGAGACAAATTACGGCAAGGAGGAGAAGGCAACAGCCACCAACTGCTCCTATGATTGCGGCCCAAGGAACATTTGACGGTGATGACGATGTGGTGGAAGCGGCGGTGGCTTGGTTTGAACTATAAGGAGTGGACGGGGCCGATGTCCCGAATGAAATGAATGAAGTGCTTATAAGGGTGGACAGTGTCCCGAGAGAGGATGCGCGTGAGGAAGTCTGTGATACGGATGATGTCCGAAGTCCTGACGAGTTCAGCGACACGGACGAGGACAAAGAAGATGCCGAACTCGGTGATGTACTAGTCGACGACGATACAGGACTATCCAGTGGGGGAAAATAAGGCGAGTCATCATCCGTATTGAACTGGAAGCTATCAAGCAAAAACTCAGAGTTCTTGCTTGGGTCTCCTCGATATGTCACGACAATTGTATGAGAAGTCTGCCGAAGTAGAGAGGAGACGAAGTACGGTTCATTGTAGACTGCGGAACCATTTGACGTGCGGGTGACCGTCGTCGGCGATCCACCATCAATAACAACGTCAATTATGTTGGTTCCTACACCTGCAGGGATAGTCCCCCACACCCATATTTGGTATCCTATGTATCTGTTAAATAATGTTCTGACGCAGAATTAACAATAATACGTGCCTCTGAACTTGAAAGTCGCACTTGCTCCCGGCTGGATTGTTGAGTGTACTCCTCCATCCCATTGCCTTGTGGATCCTGGCTCATACGTCCACGCGCCTTGATATTGGACTAAGGTCGTGTTGTTATCGTCAATTACCCAGTTCGTGGGCATTTCTGCTGGGTAAAGGGACGGGAGGAGACCTCGAATTGCACGGAGAAGGGCAAAAGGAAAAAATAAGGAACGGCTTACACATATGGGACCTGCATGACCCCAATGATTACGAACTTATGTCAATCATCGGAGTTGGTAGATGCGCCGATTTCGGCCACCCATTTATGGGCGCATACCTGATACTCGGGCCTTGCCATTTGCGTAATCTATTCTAATCCATGAAACGCTGTTGAACTACGTACGTCGTTCTAAATGGAAATGGCCCAATAGAGCCCGAAGATTTAAATTCGGATATATTTTGGAGTTAGAAATTTATCCATGGAACTATTGGACCGGTAAAGCTCTTTTGTCAAGTCACTTTCGTCAGATTGGAAATGCCGAAAACACACACCGAGATGGCGCGTTTCCGATGTTCTGCTTGTTGAGAAACTACCTTATCGAATACGCGATGAGATGCGGCTCCCCACCCCTTTCTGCATAAAAAAGGGCACGCGATGTGGGTTTTCGTTTTCGCACAAGCGATGGCAACCCTTTCCATCCATCTCGTGTGAGTGATACTAATATATTCCTGTACGGCTGGGCCTAGGTGCCACAAATCGGTGACCTTGCGATCCGAGTACTTAGGTGTGCTCAACGTCAACGGCGGTAGCCACCAACTGTTGAAACTCCAGGCCCGCCACCATTCTAGGAAATAAATCCTTCTCTCTTTCCTTTTTTGTCCATTTCTTTGTTGATCAGATTTTCTTGTTCTTTTTCCTTATTATCCCACAAACATCAGTATCGGGACATCATATGTAAAGTGGATGACCTGACTGCTAGTTGCCACAACTCGCAGATGATTATAATAGAAGAGGTAAAGGTCTCGTTTGTACCGAGTACCGGTCAATGCAGATCACGCAGTGTGAGTACCTTACCCCTGAATGGTGAATTTAAATGTTTGGCGTGCAAGTTCACACACCGCTCGCGCTGGGGGATCATTGACAGTAAAATATTATTTGTCATGATCAACTGTGAGAAAGGTTCCATGATCATGACGACATGATGGATTCCCCATTGGCAACATTGACCCTGGGTCGTGAATCATTAGTGCGCAACTCAGGTTGAATTTATATTCTGGTACACTAGAGTCTATCCGTTGGATTTCCATCATCACATAAAGGAAACGAGGGGAGTCGTGATTGGTGGATGCCAACATGTCGGAATTTCGGAACCAACATAGTAATTAATTATGCGCGCGGCAAGCTTAAAAGAGTCACTGCTACTTAATTGCTGCCATCATGTCATTGATGTAATGCAGATTGCATGCACACCATTGATCTCACGGAGAGCTAAAGTCTCTATTGAGTGACTTCGTTTACCAAAGGGCCAAGGTCCCAAGCTCTTCCAAGACACATAAACACAACGGAACGAGGCTCCTGTTACTCCGGAGCGAAAAAGAAAGGGTATTCAAAGCAACTCTATATTAATTCTACGTGAATGGAGCCGCCGGCACCCACAATTTACTTGATTCAACAAGACTGGGACCGAGTTTAGCTGTGGATTGTGGACTCTCGTGTTGAAAATTGTGAACAAGATAGATTGGATGGGAATAGCACCAGAGGCAAAGTTGGTGTACGGGGTAGACTGGCCAAGTGATGAAAACTAAAAAATAAGACTGGCGCCTCTATAAAAGAATGTGATTTTATCCGGCACGAGTCATTTATTACTGGGTTTGGAATCAATTATGATGGAAACACCACCCTTACCTAGGTTTTCTTGGCATACGCTGTCAGTTAGGGATTACTTACGTACTACTACTACCTGAGGTACAAGGGACCGGAAAGCAAAGATCAAATTCGGCCTGTTTCTCACCATATGTGACGATCACCCCCATCGGCGGAAACTTGAACGGTATACTCGCTTTGAATAGATATTTGCACAATGATTCCTTCTTTAGGATTATGGTTCCCTCTAGTACTTGAAAGACAACACAAAGATTTCAATAAAATAGTCTGAAGGTATTCCAGCAACATCCAACATCAGGTTGTGGAACAAGTTTCACGATCACAATGCCGTACCATCGAAACGAGACTGTAGGCAAGGTTCCATCTTCTCTGGGCTCTTTCGAGAAAGCTGCGGTAATGGTGTTCAAAGCTGGATCGGTGTTGATGACTGAGATGAGCTCCTCTGAATTACTACCGGCAAGTGACAGAGAGGGTTCTCTTGCTCTAGGATATGGGACTTTCGGAATTCAGGGACGAGCACACTACTAGGTGAGAATGGCAGAATGTCAGTACCAATGTTCCTTGCACTTTCTCTAAACTTATTGCCAAACCTCATAATCCCATTGAAGATGGACGACGATACAGGCAGCAATTCTTGGTACCACAAATGCCGACATTTGAACAATCTCAGCTGCTTCAGCATCGCATGCCGCCCTCGTCTCTGCTCTTCGATCGAGCTCCCTTGCAACATGAACGAGCCAAACGTAACGGACGACCATAACCACCAGACTAGGGAAAAGCAAATGCAAGACATGGAGTAATGCCCGTGGCCGTGGTACTGGCCTCGCCAATCAGTGCATCCCACGAGGGTCTGCAGTAGTCTGAGTGGAACGATCGCGATCAAGTACTACGGGTTGATTCAAATTGTTTGACTACCAGAACCTGAGAAGCGCTCTTGGGAGGGTCACCGATGTATTTTTTATGGAGATATAAGTTACTTACTAGTAACCTCAGGGAATATAATCAATGAAATATATGCCTGGCGTTGTAATCATAATCAGCCATTTGGAAAGGAAGGGGCGATGATATTAAAAAAAATTAGTTAGGTTCGGTTCAAGCCGAATATACATCACTGCAAATTCAAGGTCCGCCAAAGAGGGGCGATTCCGAGAAACTAAGTACGTTAGCGGAGTGGATTGAAGTTGATCATGACAAACCCCTTCAACAGAGAATTTGGAAAGAGCAGTGTTCCCGAAGATCTGTCCACATTGGCCGCCTTGAACGTTAGGTTTTGTGCTCTATTAAGGGAGGATGGGAGGGAAGGATTACGTTTCAAGATAAATCATTCTTGGCTACTTTTGATCCAACAACGGTTGGCCTTCTTCATCACTGGAACCACTGGCAGTTGTGCGCTTGATTGTACCGCAAATGCCCAAAGGTAAACCTTGGTTTAGAGCTTTGCCGCTTATCCGAGTTGGTCCTACGGTATTGCTCTCAAATCACAGACACACCCCATTTGAGGTTTTGTATAAATACGTATAGCCTTCTCTTCCTTGAGCAGTCCTATAACCATCATATTCACCATGTTCATCCGAGCCAAAATGGCGGCTGTTTCTCTGTTCCTGTTCTTCAATACCATACCAGTGTTGGCGGTTCCTACTAAGAATCCTCCGTGGTGTAAGTCCCAATTTGATACACGGGTCCTTGGTTTTCTCATCTTCTCTCTCTTAAAGGTTATACGCTGGGTGGCATGGTAAGTGCTCTATAAACCATTACGTTCTTCCTAAAACGGATAAAATTCTGCTTAGCACTTTTATTGTGAGTACGGCACTGAATGATTTTCTTACTAAATTATATTAATTTTACCCCCAAAAGGTATTCCAAGTCATGAGTGTTGTAGGCCTGAGGTCGGGCATAATGGAGTGTCAGTATTTACAAAATTCTGGGAATATCTTTTCTAATATGCTACAGATGCGTCCCTTTGGTCTTTCACTGCCAAATCTAATACGTAGAGATAGCCAGTGCCCCAATATCAAATAAAGTTCAACTACTTACCTATATTTCTCGATTGGTCCCGGAAGATATCTAGCCCTGTCCATGGTGTGGAATCGATCAGGTGGCAAATTCCTCATTCAAGACGCAGCCAAATATAACGCCCGTCGAAGTTATTTCGGATCTTTTCGTAGTCGGCCACTGCTTCTTCCGCTTCTTCACCTTCAAGCCAGGTCGTGTCATGACCATCAAGAGAAAGATGGAAATATGTACCAGCGGCGTTTGTTCAGTGGGAGCAATGGAGAAGCAAGGCAGCCAGAAAGGAACGGCGCAGAAGGGTAGCACACTTGTTGCGACAGCTGAGGAGACAAGTTTCTCGAGTTATATGAATACGAAAGCATAGCGGTTAGTAGAAGAGAAGTACGAGGACGGAACCGGGAAAAATAAAAACGGCCATGTGATGAAGATATTTTATTTCGAGCGGATGAGGATGGTGTGTGAGAACTAGCTGAAGTTTAGATCGTATTTGGATCCAAATCGCCAAGTCGGATCCTGCTATGAAATAACAAAAAATAGGTTGATGAACGACTTTCTCACCTCTTTATTCCGCGTCCCCCTTGCCAGCCCGCTATAGGACGAAGGTTACAGCAATTCAAAGCTGTAAAGGCCAACCCAAGAAGTTTCCCACGTTTGGTTTACATGTGGCCTGGTGTCAGTGTCCAATGATCAATTCAAATATCAGTTGTTAGGCGATGAGTCAACTGGTAAGCCAAGACAATGGGGTTTCCTGAAGGGATCGTGAACGGAGGGACTCGGATTAGGCCACAATGCCTGTTTCCCCTCACGACCTTTCACAACCAGTCCAACATGATATTCGTGTTTTATCTCTTGGTCTCCGTCGTTTCGATCAACGATATCAAAGCCGCTCCATTCTTGGTCGCACGATCAAATGGAGAATCTAGTACGAATCAATTAAAACGTACCCTATTCGGTATCGTATGGAGTTGTTTATCAACCACGATTCTGTGCGCATGGACGGCTGTGCATCCCAATGTGCCGCCACGAAAGAAATGGAAAGCACGTTGGAACCGGTTGAAGCTAATGTTCTGGATGGTTATCGCACCGGAGTTGGTATTGGCTTGGGCTGTTCGACAATACTTTGCTGCGAAGGAGATACGGGATGAGTACAACCAAAGTCGTCCAGGTGAGTTACTTACGAGTTACTTAATGCCTTGGATGGGATAACTCAAGCATGAAGCAGACCTACGAGAATGGATGAAATGGACACTGATTCATGGCCATATGGTTCAAATGGGAGGGTTTACTCTCGTTGATCCTGACGACAAGAATAAGGATCCGGAAGTAATAGAAAGAAGGACCAAAGTTCTAACATTTGATGATTTGAAAGAACTGTTGCAGAACGCCGAATTCGAATTTCCACCTGTGGCTGGGCCTGACATAGCCGACCGGTCGAAGGGCGACACCTTGTTCAAGTTGATCGCAATACTGCAGACGACGTGGTTCATTCTACAATGTATGGCTCGAGGTCAACAAGGATTGGCGCTCACTGAATTAGAGCTCGTGACTCTCGCACTGGCAAGCTTGAATGCCGTGACGTTTGGGATCTGGTGGCACAAACCCCTTGGAGTACAGGAGCCAATAAAGATTTACTGGAGAATGCAACGACCAATGATCGAAGAGCCTGAAGAAACTCGACGAGTGAGTGTTGATCATTATTTGGTACTTCCATGATCTGACCTTATTCAGCATCATGATCGTCTGTCCTATCGTGATGTCATATTGAAGAGTTTGGGATTCGTTCAAGTCGTCGCAACTGACATTCGAAATGCTCGTCGAGACGGTCTCATCGATGTCCTCGTCACCATGTTCATCGTCATACCTATCCTTCTCTCCTACGCCTTCTTTGTGCTGTTCCCTTTGGGCATTATCTTACTTCTCCAAATCATTGAAACTAAGCCAGTCCCTCAACCAACATCCCAACAACGCGGTCTGCTAGCTGCCAGAATTATCGCCTTCCTACAACGATTCAGATACTCATTGAGCTCGACAGTCACCCAGTTCGTTGAAGAGTCGTTGAGGGAGATCTTCAACGAATTCGGTATCCTCTCTATCTTCCTGTTCGGTTGGTTCATCCTCCTTCCTTCGCTTTTCATTCTCCTCCTCGTTTTTGTTATCTTTCTCACACCATTCCTCGCTCTTCTCTTCCTTGTTTCCTTCATCTTTACCGCTGTCTTCGGCATCGTCACAACAACCGCCACCCGTCCTCGTGCAAAACACGTTCCATCCTTCTACGCTCCTTCTACTCAGAGTGACCGTTGGTCCCGCATGGTCGTTTTCGCCCTTTTCGGTGTCATATTTGGAGGAGTCCATTGCATAGGTTGGACTTTCGAATTCCCCACTCAATTCGAACGCGCCCTATGGCGAGGTACATCAGTTACAATCACCATCATCCCTCTCATCGTTGCACCAATCGACTTCCTGCTGACTGCTCGACTCCACGATCGTGATATCAATTGGTGCAAGACGTTCGAACGAATAATTCTTCTGGTGTTGGATTTTATCATGACTATTCTTCTCTTTATCTACGTACCGTCCCGCCTTTCCTTGGTTGTTCAAGCACTTGCGTTGCTAGGACACCAGCCGTTGAGTGCTCTTGTGCCCGTTGACTGGACAATGTATGTTCCCCATTTGTTTTCATAGCTTCCATCTCGTTATTCTTTCCATAACTTCTGTGACTACCTGAGAAATCGTATTCAATCCAATCAAGTTATATAACAAAGAGATGTTCGATGAATTACAGATGTGTTGCAAGGAAAGTCGATATCATACCGGCCCTCAACACGATAATCAAGATCTTGAACCCTGCCTACAAAACTTTGCATTAGATCGCAGTCGCCTAAATACGAAGACGTTGGCACATAACCTCTTCACGGAAATGAGGAAACTCTTCCCAATCTCAACATTTTCAGACACGTCATAAACGACCGAAACTTGCTTCACAGAAACCCTCACACTCGATGAACTGTACACCGGACCAAGTATTATCCTTTGATGCACCACTGAGCGTAAAGCTCTTGCCGGTCTTCACAAAGGTGGTACCTGCCGGCACTGCAATAGCAATCTTGCACTCCTGTATCGGTATGAGATAGGGTTAGCTCAACAGAAAATCTGGCAAGCGACTCTGAGGGGCCGTCTTCCGAGTGCGTATGGGCGGAGATTTGGAGGCGGCTGAACGAGAGGTTGGCGCTTCGCGTTTCGCGTTTGTCTTCATCATTTCAAGTTGTGATGGAAGGAGACAGATGACGATGACAACCAGAAGGTGGAGTCGAGGCTTTCATGGATGTGTATATGGTGCCAATCGGGCAATAATAGAAGCAGTCATAGGAGGTGATACCGTGCAGCAAGTGAGCAACAAACTCGATGGTGAAAGCAAGTATGCTACGTATCACACGGGCTCGTTGATCCTGATAATCAGGGATATTTGAGCCATTCATCGAGATGGACACATGAGAGCTTATGGAAGTCTGAAGAAAGCGAAGGTTATAGAGATGGTAGAAAAATGAAGTTTACTCAACGACAGATGAAAAAAAAAGCGAGCGCCCCTCAAGGCCTGAGCGCTTGAGAGGGTCATCGATGTTCTATAATTTATTAGCAGAAGTCGCAAGGCAGGTATCACTTACTTACCGAAACCCCAAATTGTAATCAACAGATCCAGTCAGGTATACGCTTAAACCGCTGATACACTACATAGAAAGAGTGACGAGGGTCTTTGTATCAAACTCGGTTGTATCGAGCCCACTATGTAAAAAGGAAACGACGTGTCAAATCTTGATGCACATTCACGAAAGAAACAAAAAACTGCTCATCCAAATGTGATCTCTCCATCGTTCTTCTTATCTGCGGCACAAGAAATCTTATACGAGACGACGGGTTCGCTAGTCAGGTCGGCCCTCGCGAGAGCGTCAATCGGAGTGAGCGTCTGTTGGTTGGAGAGTGTCTGTTCAATGGCCAAGTACCATTAATCATAGATTCACAGAAAGAAGGTCTCACGAGAAACGTACAGATTGCGTGAGTGACATCAAACCATCGAAGGTGATTCCGGAAGAGGAGAACTCGGGGCTTTCAACATCGACGACCATCAAACGTGTGTGTATGGCCAGCGAAGATGACGTCGTCTTGTATGGTGGTTCCCGAAACGTTACCGGTGCCGTATCTAACCGCAATGGGTTCACTACTATCTTGGAATGAGCCACTAGATTGAGCGCCGAGGAATTTGTGATTGCCCTAGGTTGATAAATGGATCTTAGCAACGTTGCTCAAGAATAATAGATGAGAAAAAAGAAACTCACGCAACTTCCTCCGTTGGTCGAGGTACAATTCTCTCATCCGGCCAAGAAATCGGCTGGGCTAGAGTATCAAAGGGGCGCAGAGGGCGCAGCCTTGAATATGGTCATCTTCCGAGTGGGTGTGGACTTGGGGGGACGGTTGCATTGAGGCGGTTCGCATAAAAGAAGTCAAAGAGGGAGGATAGTCTCGATTGCTCCGTTGTGAAGTTAGAATTCCGCGTTTTGTCTTCATCTCAGGTTATAACAAAGCAAAGGGAGTGATAATTCGTAGGTGATACCGTGCAGCAGAAGGGCAATGAACTCGCTGGTGAGATCATGGGATGAATGAGGGGCAAAAATGAGGGGAAAGTATGCTACGTACCACAATTACCCTTCAGTGGGCTTGTTAATACTAATAATAAGGGATATTTATCGAGACGGATACGACTCTGCATTGGCACTGGGAAAGGCTGACTGGAGAAAGTCATAGAGGTGGTAGAAAAATGACGTTTGCTCAACGACAGATAAAAAAAGCCAATGCCCTCAGCTTACATTCCGGCTTTTCGAAACACAAATGAGCCAAACGTACGGACGGCGGCCTGCAAAGGCGAGGTAGCTGGTGTCGAGACCTTCATGGGTTGGGCAACAACGGCCTGTATATCGGTTGGTTCCTGTGTGTAGGATTATAAAAATTATTGTGGGTCAGGAAGAACAGTGAATGGGTAATGTACCTTGGAAAAAAGATATTAGTCTATGAAGTAATGCCCAAAGCCTGAGCTCTTGAGAGGATCATCGATGTTCTATCATTTCTTAGCAGACTAGGAAGTAGCAAGGCAAATATGACTTACTTACCAGTAATCTCAGAGCTAAATCGTAATAAATGGATCCAGTCAGGTACCCGTCCCAGTATTTAAACCGCTGATACGCTATAGCCAGTTTGAGGAGCTATATCTGAGATGGTTAAAATATGAAAAAAGGGCATGAATAGCACCGTTACATATTCCACGTGAGTGTGACTGCCCGCGTCTTTCGCATGCATCGCTATTCGAGGTCTAAGTCTTGACCTTCATCGTCTCGTCAGGGTTATGAGATTGGACAGATTCTGATCTATCCGACCATTGGTGTCTGGTAAATACTCAGAATTTCAGGATCCACTCTCCTTGCTTTCAATCGACGCTTCTTGCCACCACTCATCAAGATACTTAAGGGACGAATCTTTTGACACTCTTGCTGGATGGACGGTTTTAATACGGATGCGAGGCGACTGGTTGTTCCTGTAATCTTTATAACCTCAATGTAGCCCGTCTTTTTTGCTCTGCCTCGTCGTAATTTCGGATCAGTGCGAAATCGGGATGAGGTCCTATAGACCCTGGTCCATGCATCGTTTCGTCGAGCCTGCTATTACTTTTTGTCATTCCACGGAAGGTGCTGTTTCTCAATATAAAGTGCTAAAATTCTTGCAAGACAAAAACCCTGGTACTCGATCCTATTAGTATCAGCCCTCCACGTCTATATCACCACTGTCATTCAGCCACCAACAGCTTGGGTTTAATCTAAACCGCTCCGGCTACCCCTGTACTTCTCCTCCTTATCTTACATGCGATGTCTGAATCGGTCGATACACCAGACCATACAAATCTCTTGGTACTATGGAGTCCAGGGTACGTATCGATCTCTGTCAAAGTGTATGGCTTACTGATATTATATCAAAATCAGAAGCAGAAGCAGAAATTGCCCAGCTGGCTTCATGCACCGATTCCAAGCTTGGTGGTCGGCGATATGGATTCAGAATTGTTGTCAACCATTAATCAGTGTTTGCCCGATAAGCAAAGCTTCCTGAAGGAATCGTGAGCGGAGAGATCTCTTTAAATGGAAGGAGGCCGCGTGCCTTTTCCTCTCAGCCTTTCACACAACCCACCATGATGTTCGTTTTCTATATCTTGCTCTCCGTTATTTCGATCAACGATACCAAAGCCGCTCCACTTCCATTCTTAATCGCACGACAATTATCATCAAATGTGGAATCTAGCAACCAGTTAAAACGGACGTTGTTCGGTATTATATGGAGTTGTTTGTCAACCACGATTCTGTGCGCATGGACGGCTGTGCATCCCAATGTGCCGCCGCGAAAGAAATGGAAAGCTCGTTGGAACCGATTGAAGCTAATGTTCTGGATGGTTATCGCACCAGAGTTGGTATTGGCTTGGGCGGTTCGACAATACTTTGCGGCGAAAGAGATCCGGGATGAATACAACCGAAGTCGTCCAAGTGAGTCACGTCCTAGCTAACGCATTGAATGGGATAACTCAACCATGAAGCAGACCTATCCGTGTGGATGAAATGGACACTGATTCATGGCCACATGGTTCAAATGGGAGGTTTTACTCTCGTCGATCCTGACGACAAGAATAAGGATCCGAACGAAATAGAAAGAAGAAACAAAGTCCTGACATTTGATGATTTGAAGCAACTGTTGCAGAATGCCGAATTCGAATTTCCACTTGTGGCTGGGCCTGACATCGCCGATCGGTCGAAGGGCGACACATTGTTCAAGTTGATCGCAATACTACAGACAACGTGGTTCATTCTACAATGCATTGCTCGAGGTCAACAAGGATTAGCGCTCACTGAATTGGAGCTCGTGACGCTCGCACTGGCGAGCTTGAATGCGGTAACATTTGGGATCTGGTGGTACAAGCCCCTTGGAGTACAGGAGCCAGTAAAAGTTTATTGGAGAATGGAACGACCTAAGGTCGAAGAGGAAACTCGACAAGTGAGTGTTCTTGATTGTTTGGTACATAATAATAATCTAAATGTTTTGCAGGATGGCAAGCATCGTCTGTCCTATCGTGATGTCATCTTAAAGAGTTTGGGAGTCGTTGAAGAATTTACAGCTGAGATTCGAAATGCTTGCCAAGAAGGTCCCATCCTTGCCCTCATCCTCTTGTTCATCATCATGATCATCCTTCTCTCTTATGCCATCACGCTCGCCTTCTTTGTGCTGTTCCCTTTGGGCATTATCCTACTTCTCCGAATCATTGAAACTGAGCCAGTCCCTCAACCAACATCCCAACAACGTGGTCTGCTAGCTGCCAGAATTGTCGCCTCCCTACAACAATTCCGATACTCATCAAGCTCGACTGTCACCAAGTTTGTTGAAAAGTGGTTAAAGGAGGTCTTCAATAAATTCGGTAACCTCTTGACCTTCCTGTTCGGTTGGTACATCCTCCTCCCTTCGCTTTTCATCCTCCTACTCGTCTTCGTCGTCTTCCTCACTCCATTCCTCTCCCTTCTCTTCTTGGTTTCCTTCATCTTCACCGCTGTTTTCGGTATAGTCACAACCAGCACTGTTCATCCTGGTGCTTTGCACGTCCCGTCTTTCTACGCCCCAACCACCAAGAGTGATCGTTGGTCCCGCATGGTCGTCTTTGCCCTCTTCGGTGTCATCTTTGGAGGAGTGCATTGTATCGGTTGGATTTTTGAATTTCCAACTCGTTCTGAACAGGCCCTCTGGCGGACTACATCACTTACCATCACGATCATCCCTCTCATTGTCGCACCAATCGACTTCCTCCTGACCGCTCGACTCCACGATCGTGATATAAATTCTTGCCAAACCTTCGAACGCGTAATCCTCCTTATTTTGGACCTTATTATGACTGTTCTTCTCTTCGTTTACGTCCCGACACGCCTATCCCTAATTGCTCAAGCACTCGCATTGCTACGACACCAGCCATCGAGTGCTCTTGTGGCCGTCGATTGGACAAAGTATATCCCCCATCTTTTTTCATAATTTCTACACCACTATTCTTTCCATGGTTTGTTTCCGCACTCATGTATTTAAAATTACCGTCTTGTGTCGGAAACCTGCGGGATGCCTAATTAGGGAGACTCCTAATTAGGCCCGATTTTGACATGATTAGGTGCCGTTCCACGGCCTGAACATGTCATGGGAATATTATTGACATTTGCTTTACAAATTAGGCCGTATGAGGCTTGTTATCTATTAATAGGGTACTCTCACGACTAATTAGGCGATGCGCGCCATCGCAGCGGCGGCGTGGCGCCGCTCAAATTCATGCGCAAAATACAAAATTGATG
>JAIUJM010000604.1:0-14059 GCA_026262225.1 Inosperma sp. D86 | reverse complement strand
ATCGCAATCCTTCTGGACTGCTTGAAGCATGGATTCTGGAAGAGGCTTGTCCGTCGCTTTCAAACCTCCAGGTCACTGGGCTGTCCTCAGCTGGTTCGTTTGTCGCCGAGATAGAAGAAGCGGTGAGGGCGAGCGACTCGGTTGATAACCAACAACTCTTGGATTCCACCGGCTTAACTGCCAGGTTTCCTCCTCACTTGAAGGAGCTTACCGTTCAGGCCGGACCTGTTCCTAATTATGGATTGGGGGAGACGGTGCTTTTAAATGATAAGGTGATGGTAGACGGACTGTGTGCTTTAAAATTCAGAAGCAGCGCATCTGGTGGTATCAGGGTAGCTGTGCTAGACAGGGCAAAGCAACCGCTTTCTGTGGAAGAAATCAGAGACGAGTGGTCGAATAGCGTATGACTTTAAGCTAGTTAATTTTCTAATTTTACAGGCGACTTAGAAGCCATTTTTTCAATGCGATGCTACAACACCAGTTCTAGAGTGCAAACGTTCCGATTCGGCAATGACAAACGTTTGTGATGCGGCACATGACATGCCGAAAACCCATTTTTAGTGATATCGGAATCTGCCTTCGGGAGACTAGTTCAAGTTGAAAAACACCATGGATGACAGTCCTCCTTCTCCACCCCCTCCTCCTCCACAAACTCACACCGGATCACCTACAGATTTTCTCAAAGGGGTCGTTGGAAAGCGCGTAATTGTCAGGTTGATTTCAGGTGTAGATTATAAAGGTCTGTTTAACGCGTTTGTTTGACCCTACTGTTGTCGTTAAGCTCCCATCAGGCATTCTTTCATGTCTCGATGGGTTCATGAACATTGCTTTGGAGCAGACAGAGGAACATGTCAATGGGGTAGTTACGAACCGGTATGGCGATGCTTTCATCAGAGGAAATAACGGTCAGTTTGCATTCATCTACGGCTTGAGAATTGTCTGTTAACTACCGGACAGTCCTTTATATCTCTGCAGCAGAGGCTCTCTGATATCCTTTTCAATGCATACGTGCATACATTTGTATTCGATATTGAAAATTGAAGCGACAGCGCCTTTGTTATAGATCTGCTCACCGCCCGCTAACAACCATGTGACCGAGGGAGTCATGTCATTGCGCAGGACGATCTGACTGAAGGCTTCTCTCGACGAAGAAACCAGGAAGAAACGCCTATGGCTCCACTTCCCAGGGTCAGCCGGATCCGCCGACAAGACTTTCGTCCTCTGGTTCCAGGAAGCGCTATCCAAATCCCCAGGGAAGCTGGTAAGACAAATCATTCTTGTGGGCAAAACCTCTTTATCAATTTATCTTCGAAAACTAGTATTCAGCATGCTCAAATCAGAAAAATTCGATTCAGATGATCTCACTATTCTGAAAAAGTTCATTGTCACTGAAACAGTCGATGTCCTTGATCTTCTCGGAGCGCTGCTTCGCGAAGTAGGGCGGCTCGATTCGACGTTGACGTCTTACGATGACGCCATCGCGTTACGGGTAGCAAGCGCCGAAGAGCTTGAGAAGAAAGTAACTGAAGTTCGTGGAGAGCGAGACAAAATGCAACGAGTATACGACCAAGCTTATGCCGTGTTATGTTTGCCATGTAAAATTCCCCTCGAGATCCTAACCCAAATATTTATCGCATGCCTCCCACCTCACCCACGCCCGCGCACTCGAAGTGCCCCTCTTCTTCTATGTTCCGTGTGTACTATTTGGCGACGAATAGCCCTCCATACACCTGCGTTGTGGAACAGTATAACGCTCTACCAGTCAAAACAAGTTGCGAAGATGCCGTTGGTATCGAAAAATTGGTTTTCCAACGCTGGTCGTCTTCCTCTTACACTTCGATTTGAGCCCGAATCTGCACAGCATCGACTTGGTTACCATAATGCCCACGTAGCATCTAACAGGCTTGGCCACGACATCACGAATCTAGAACTATCCTGTGTTCTAGCTGGTGACCCCGTTCTACTTCAACTCCAGAATTTGTTGAATATCTACAACATACAACGGATATCACTAAAAGCATCATCACCATACACGACCGCTGCCGCGCCCCCTTCTCATTTCCCTAATCTTCGGAAGTTGATTTTACCGAACAGGATTGAGCCCAACGCCGAATTCGTAATGTTGCATTCCTTTGGCCTCACCCATCTTTGTATATCCGGAGGATGGTTGTCCGCCCAATTGTGGTCATCACTTATTCGACAGTGCACCTCTCTTCGGCATGGTGTATTCGAGATCAACCAAGTGCATGTACCGCATACACCACATCCTGTTATCCCGCTCAAGCACTTGATCAGCCTTAGACTCATCCTCTGCACCGACGGACACCCGAGCCTTTTGGACGACCTCTCCTTCCCCTCATTGACGTTTTTCTCAATCGGTTACATCAAGAAAACACGAGGACCTTGGGATTCGCGATACCTTACTCCCATCAAAGTTGATCAGCTACGAGCGCTTGCGCTCTATCGATTAACGATTCCTTATAGGGACCTGATGGACATATTGAAAATGGCAAATTCGCTGGAATCCCTCGTTCTCGATGTCCCATTCCGATCTGCGACTTTGTTCAAACAGATGAAGATGGACGGCAATCATCCGTGCTCTGTATTCATGCCGAAATTATCAAAGTTTACGATTTATCATTACGCCAAGGTCGAAGATCGCCTCCATACCTTTGACAAGTATGGATTTATGCAATTTGTGAAGAGTCGTTGGCAAAATAATAGGTCAGCTGGCTCTTGCCATGGACGAATTTCTTTTGTTTCCGTTCAGATTGAAAGCACCGACTACAGAATTGAAGCGTTGAAATACATGCTAGGAGAAATGAAAAGGAAGGGATTAAGAGTACGTATTGGTGTGTCATCACATGGGTATCAAGCGAGCACGGAGGTTAATTGGTAGATGTGTATGCGTGTTATCGTGGTCTTGTACGTTATTTTTGGAGAAGCTATTTATCAGTGGAGTAATTAAATTAAACGAACTCACAATTAGGGAAGACAATCACATTTCTGGTGATCTTTGGTTTCCCAAGTGCTTAGACCGTCTGGGGGCTTGTCAACGCGCAGCCAAGATGTCGGATCTGCAGAGATTCCTTTTACAGGTTTTGCACCTGTAGGTAGTAGACGGTCACCACCTATTTGCATCCTGATTCCCATGAAATAACGGGGTCATAGCAAGAAGAGTAATAGTATGTATTGAGCTTGATCGGGCCGCTCTTCAGTCTTGACTTCCGGTCCGGGTTTCCTTAATGAGAATGTTGACAAATATAGCAGGTGGACAGTCAAAAGTGGACGGCCACCACAATTAGAGTGGGAAGACGAAACAATTGGTATCGAGGGGGGTGACGACAATCATAAAAATGTAAATTGAAAATACGGTTAAGTATTACTTAGGAGATGATAATACTTGCCATGTTATTAGACTAGGAACAACTTCGGACTCGGAGTCCCAGGTTGATCCAACAAGGGAGGAATTATAGTCTCTTATGATTGTGTAACAAGAATTGAGAACTACTAACAAAGGCTCACGACTGATTTGCAGATACGAAGAATCCCCAGTAATTAGATGCCTAATTCTGCAAGTCCTGTTTCGAGCTTATGAACGCTATTGGAGGGGAAATACATTAGTATATTGGGTTGTGTGAAGATGGTGCATAAAATATATCTTACAACGCTTCAACCTTATTTTTGGGGATAACATATACCTCTATCATCCACCCCAACAACAATTCAATCCCGTCGATTTCATCATCCCGCTTTCGTGGGGACGGGCGCAGATCTTCAAACATGGGTGCGTCGGTTTCGCGGGGCCACCGGGCTCTAGCAACAACATCCTTGATCGTCGTCTCTGGAGGAATTTTGAACAGTCTCCCACGAGAGGACATCATAATCAACACCGAGTCTGTATCGTGCGCCATTGCACTAGGAAAGACTTGCCGATTTTTACTGAAAGCCGCTATACTAACAAATAGGCCATCAGTGATAGACCCAATCGTTTCGTATTCGGAGACAGGGATTTCCTGACGTGTGGAATATGGGGTCTGATTATTGGGGTCGGGATGGAAGTATGGCGCTCGGATGGTAACTGGAATTGAGATTGGAGTTAGGTTTGGATCAGGGAGGTTACGGTCAGGATTCGAGTCCTCAGTGTCGAAAGAAATCGTCATCGATTCAGGGCAAAAGTCTGGCCCAAGGTGTTCTTTCATCTCTGGTGGGGGTTGGGGAAAAGTTGCGCGATAAGGTTGCCGGAGAAGAAATCCTCGAGCCTGTAAATTGGTTTTTATCTTGCATCATAATTTGTAATGGAGGTCCCGCTTACATCAATAGCACGCATGAGCTCACTTCTTCGCTTTTGTTCGCTGCCATCCTCAGCGGATGCTCTGCAGTCGAGATCATTTTTGAACGCGACTTCCTCGACCGATATCTGTCTCCCTATTTCGCCCATGATCTTTGCGAACTCGTCATAGTCCGCTTGCGCTTCGTCATACTTTGCCATAGTACAAAGCAATTTGGCTCTGCGATAACGACATTTGGCGGTGAGAGTCCTGGGAGAGTGTTCATTTGTATATTGTGGTGAAAGCGCGAGATTGAGGTCCCTCAGAGCCTCATGGATGACGCCGTAGCAGATTAATGCTTGGGCTCGATTGGCAAGGAGTATCCGTTTTGTTTCTATTGGGATCGTGTCATCCACGGAGTCCAGTGCTTCATTGTATAACTTACGTCAGGCGGTTAAAAATTGAGTAGCTTTTGAACAAGATATCAGATTTACCTCAATAGCCGGTCTATACTTTTGGCGCCTGAACTCTTTATTCCCAAGTTCTTTTAAGGAGTCGACTAATATGTTGGAGAGTAAGAAATCTGAGGCGATTGGAGAAGAAACTGCACTCACTCTCTGATGACAATGGCATTGTTGCTGTGAAGACGGTATAAACAATATATACGTAAACGTCGAGATTTCAAGAAGCTTTCCACGACGTGGTCAGGACAAGCGGGACAAATTACAACATGACAAGAAGATCATAACAGTGTGCAATTACTTTGAGGCTTGTGATTCATTGTTTGTTGATTGTTTGGCCGCTTTCCAAACAGGAAGCCATACTTCGTACGACGTATGATTATACCAGTAGCGGACCCACATAAACAGGGCCACAATAAGGTTCCTGGCAACTAATTTTTTTGTTAGACGAGATCCCTGAAGACTCTGTCAGTTTCGATTTTGTACTTACTTGCAACGCTCTTTTTTGCAGCAGTTTGGCAGCAGTGCTGGTCAGTGTATCCGTCTGGGCAACCTTGGTCACAGAGACCGCGAAGCATCGCACAAGATATTTTGATATCTACGGAGGTATCGCCAATTTTATAGCAAGCATCACAAGTGCTGCCGCAGCGTGGCAATGCAGTAGTGATCATCTTTTCTTCTCCTCGAGCTCTGTGACAAAACCCTAATACTAATTTGAGCTGCAAAGTTTCCTAGTGCAATAATGAAAGTCTATTCGATAACCTGTGCCCTGGCTGGTTTCGTGCACATGGTGATAGCACAAGGGCAAATTTACTACAAAAGCCGGTGTTCTGTTTGTTATAAAGACGGCGATGATCGAGTCGATATCAAAATAGCTTGTGCAATGAATTTCAGTGCGTATACTGAAGGATGCCCAAATGGTTATATAGACCAGCACTGTGCCCACACCAAGCGTTGGTAAGTGCGAAATGCATCTTCTGGAATCTACCAGGCTAACGAAGGATTCGCCAATATTATTAGTTGCGAGGAACCCGATTGTGACAAGCCTGAAAGCATGTTTTATACAAGTTTTATATTATCTCCTCTTCCCCATCCTGTTTTCGTCTGTAAAATAAGATAATTGAGAACAACTGACAAAGTCTCGCCACTAATTTAAAGATGCGAAGGCCCAATCCTGCATATGCTGTTCGATCTCATCAAGGCTATTGCAGAAGGAAATACATTAGTATTTGGGGTTGGATGAGATAGCGCATAACATATATCTTACAACGCTTCAAGATTCTTGTTGGGGATAACAAACACCTCTATCATCCACCCAAAGGACAATTCAATCCCATCAATTGCATCATCCCACTTTCGTGGAGTTCGGCGCAGATCTTCAAATACGGGTGCGTTGGCTTGGCGGGGCCACCGCGCTCCAGCAACGACATCCTTGATCGTCGTCTCTGGAGGAATTTTGAACAGCCTCCCACGAGAGGACATCATGATCAGCACCGAGTCAGTCTCGTGCACCATGGCACTGGGAACAGGTTTCCTGTTGTAACCGAAAATTGCTATATTGAGAAACAGACCATCAGTGATATACCCAATCGTTAGTGCTGCCGCAGGTCAAGTTTACGTTAAACTCGAGTTGATGGATTTTGTAACTCCGACAACTCGACCTTGACTCGACTCGAGTCAGGGGACGAACTCGGTGATGGCATTCCATATTGGGAACATTCTCAGAAAACTCCTGTTCAGGCGTGAAAAGCAAGCCTCCGTTGGAGAAATTGCATGTGCAATGAAAGATAATAAGAAGATAATAATATTATTAAGAGAAAATATATAGTAATGTGGGTAACAGCAGTTAGAACAATACCTAATTACCTGTAACCTATAGGCTATCTGCCCCCTCTGAGTAGTATGATCACTACCAAGCCTATGAATTAAGTATAATCTACCTCCTTCCTTGCATAGATTGTATTTCGAAAACAATGAAAACATGTTTCAAAGTAATTCTTGTCATGTTGTGTACATCACCTCCAGTGCCACACTTGTGCAACTTATCTAGATTCTAAGTTATCTTAGTACTGGCGGCTGCGTTATTGAGGCCACTAAAAATGAAAGATTTAATAAGGAGAAAACGCATGTAATTCACAAAACGGAATGGGAGGACCCACCGCTGCCTGCAATACCGACCAAACCTTGGCCGGGTAGGTCGATTGATGGGTGATGGCACCTGTCATTCCTACTGGATTTGGGAAAATCACATGACGAGTTAAGTCGAGTCGAGTTTGATGGATTGCCCTTATTGGGGCAACTCGACTCGACTCGACTTGAGTTAGCGCGAACTCGCGGCAGCACTACCAATCGTTGTGGTTTCGGAGATAGGGGTGTCCTGACGTGTGACATATGGTTTTCGGCTCTTGGGATCTGGATGGAAGTATGGTGCTCGGATGGTTACTGGGATTGAGATTGGCGTTAGGTTTGGATCAGGTAGGGTACGGTCAGGATTCAAGTCCGGAGTGTTGAAAGAGATTGTCATCAATTCCGGGGAAAAATCCGGCCCAATGCGTTCTTTCTCTTCTGGTGGGGGTTGGGGGAAAGTTGCGCGGTAAGGTGACTTGAGGAGGAGACCTCGAGCCTGTGAAATTGGTATTTATCTCGGATCACAAATCTGCATGGACGGACTCGTCGTCACACTTACATCAATAGCACGCATTAGTTGACTTCTCCGCTTTTGTTCACTGCCATCCTCCGCAGCGGATGCTCTGCGATGGAGATCCTTTTTAAACGCTAGTTCGTCGCCTGATATCTGTCCCCCTATATCCTCCATGATGTTTACGAACTCGTCATAGTCCGCTTGCGCTTCGTCATATCTTTCCATCGTACAAAGCACTTTTGCTCTACGATAACGACATTTGGCGGTGAGAGTCCTGGGAGACTGTTGATTTGTATATTGTGGTGAAAGTGCGAGATTGAGGTCCCTAAGAGGCTCGTAGATGACGCTCCAGCAGATCAACGCCTGTGCTCGATTGGCAAGGAGTATCCGTTTTGTTTCTATTGGAATCGTGTGATCCACGGCGTCCAGTGCTTCGTTGTATAACTTATGTCTGGTCGTCAAAAATCGAATGGCTTCTGAACAAGGTATCAGATTTACCTGAATGGCCGATCTATACTTCTTGTCCTTGAACTCTTTGTTCCCGAGTTCTTTTAAGGAGTTAACTAGAATGTTGAAGAGTAAGAAATCTGAGGTCGTTGGAACCGAAACTACACTCACTCTTGAATGACAACATTGTTGCTGTGAAGACGATAGAGACAAAGATGTGCGTAAAATTTTCACGTAGCTCCCACAACGTTGATGTGCTTGAGACAGGAGGAACTCCAAGAATGATAATGGTTACCAAAAACGTCGTACTGAATGGTTAAAATAAAATTAAAAAAGAGAAAAAAATAAAGTAAAACAAAATCCAGAAAAGGGAACTAGTACGGTTTAATGTTGTTGTGCTTCCCGTAGCCAGACTGACTATCCAGTGCTGTATTGTACTTCAAAAATGCCAACAGGTCAGCCCATTGATTTTTTCTCGAGACCACGATCTTGATCATGAAGCGTTGCGATTCTGATGCAGAGAGATCTGAGATGTGCAATCGGTAAGGGGAACGACACATAATTTCTAATTCCTGGAGAACGGGATAGGTCATTTGTGAAACGCGGTTCTGCAAGTTGTCGACAATGGCGTTACTTACTGAGAATAGCAAGAGAATGGCCCTTCGCCAACTTCAGCATTTCAAAGGTTCTGATGTTGAAGACGAGTCCTTAAGGAGCGTTGGTCCCAAAAAAAATTGTGCATAGGCACTATGTTAAAAAATAATCTGTCAAGCAAAGAATGAGGTGATGAATAATTTGACACTAGCGGAGGGAATAACAGTGAGAGAATATGATAAGAAAATCAGACAATGACATCGGAAGGATAATTATGGTCAAAACATGAACAAGATGTCCCTATCCAACCAATTCATTCTCCAAATTCGACAACCTGTACTACATCCTGACAAACAAACACTCCGGCGATCCAGTCCTTGTATCTCAAACACAGAACATTTCCATCTTCAGACCCAGAGTCGACCCAAATGCCATCGGGCGAGGCTTTGTGGGCAGTAAGGTTCATCGGGAAAGGCTGAGGATGAGGTGCTTGTGAGAGCGGTGCTCGCACACGGCCAAACCCACAACGTTCAACCCACTAAACCATTCAACCCACTAAACGTCCCAAAACAATTGCATCACAACTCCCACTTAAAAGCCGTGTGAATGAAACAAACAAAACATCGCCCTTAATGTCTTAACCTACACACCTGTTGTGATATCCTATCCGTAGGTACCTCCTAACGCATATAGGCACTGTTCTATCGTGTGAGGCAGAGACGAGAAATCGACCACTGAGAGGGAGCAGTACCTCATCGTGATGCCCATTGATGTCATGGACTTGCTGGTTGGAGATGTCCCGAACCTGTCTCCCATGGAGGAAATGGGATTGAATTAGCCCCTCAGTTGACCTGGAAAACTGGGACTTATCTGCTCATTGTCTCCACCAGTCACGAGGTACTTCCGATTCCGACTTAATTTGACAGTCCAAACAAGTTTATCGTTTCCGTCGTCTAGGATGCTATGGATAGAGGTTAATCGCTTTCTACTGTTTTTCGATGAAAACAAAAATGACAAACACACCAGATCTTAATACCCGTCTTCACATCGTATATCTGAGGCGACCTACGATATCCCGTAGCAAGCCACTTTCAATCCCAACTGAACTTGGCATAAGCCGCCATAGAGTCGTGCGCTAGCGTATGCACCAGATTCACATTCAAAACGCGTTTGACCTTGGACGATGGGTCGGATAGGACCAACCAGTCATCGGCGTCGTGTTTGAGTTTGGGCGGGTAAGACGAGAGGTCGATGTCTTCGGGAAACGGAGGCGGTTGTGTGGCGGGTCGAAGTGGGATTTGACTGTGCATTGGAGGTTCTGGAACCACAACATCTTTTACCCGTGGCTGTGCTGGCGTTCTAAACTGAGAACGCAAAACTTCCCGCTGGCAATCCTGATCCTCCAGGGATGCTTGAGGAAGAAGAAACACCAGGAGGGGGCGAGGGCGAGGATAAATGGCCAGCTTTGGTCGCAGCAGCAGCAGCGCGAGCATCCTCGCATTGATTGCGGATCTCGATCAGTTCGATTCAAGTTCGATTTCGAGGTTTGCAATTAATTGACGGAGCTTCGAGACTGTGCAGTACACGGTGTAAGAGATCTGGTATTCTGGAAGGGGTTGACTCACCCTGAGTGGCTGCTCCGTTGAGTCTTTCAAGTATGCCACTAAAATCTGGCTGTGAGGCATTTGTAGTCGCCATTAACTTGCAAAGGTGCTCGTTACAGGACAAGGCCTAAAGTGGAGTGGTCGACGGACTCTGACCAAATCGAATCAACATCACTTTGACCTGGTACGTTCAGCAAGCTTGAGGCGCAACCGGAACCTAGTACTTACAGTGATCATAACGCGTAGCATGGCGGTTTCATCGAAAACGACGCGAAGAAAAGCGTGCCAATGATCACAGAGTCGGAGTTTCGACATGACAGTGGCTTCGTTGTTCAACAAGATCAAACGGATGGTTAATAGGGTAAACATATGTTTAATTTAAATTCGTGAAAGTGACCACCGGTTTCATTATTTTGAAGAAAATTAAGTAAGAGATCAAAGTATCATTCGATTCAAAGTCGATCTTCAAAGCCGAATAATTTAAAGGGGAACTTAACAATCAAAGCTTAGGAACGCTAGGGCAAGTTTGCTTAAACCAGGGATCCAGGAGCAGCTCAGCTCTTTCCCGAGGATCAAGTACCAGTATCTTACGGAGACACCTTCCTAGCGTCTTGATATCCTCTCGGCTCAACGGTAGACCTTCAATATAATCTACAAAGTAATACCGAACGAGGTGGTCCTCAAGTGGGAGGAAATCAGCTGCATTTGCATCTAAGGCGCATGTCATTTTACGAGATGAGGAAATAGACAAATGGACTAACTATTCGGAGGTTCTTTACCCTGTAATACGTTCGAAATCCAATGCTCGGGGATATTTCCAATCACACTCTTCAACTGGGGAATCAACGGGAGGGGTGAAAAGTCGAGAGTATGACCAGTAATAAATTCATATGTCTGTACGAGACCTCAGTAATTACGAGGAAAAATAGCTTTGATACTGACAGTACAGTTTAAATTCCAACTATCACGGCCTGGTTAGGTCTAATTTAGATTTTCAGTAGTTGGATATTTTTATCCGAGAGCGCCTCGAGACTTACACTCTCCAAAATCAACTAGCTGTACTCCGCAAAAGGTATAGGAAGGCAGAACGCGGTAGTCCATGTTGCAAATAAATAACTTGGCACACCCTTCTCGGAAGGTTGTCCATCCAGCCTAGCCACTTGACTAATCCTCGGTTCTCCAAAGTGCTGAGGTGACATAGTGTCCAAAATGGGGGATGAGGAAGAGGACGTTGCGCTGGTGGATGTCTTTTTACCATTGACAGGGATCAGCGAGATCGAAACTTCGCAAGATATGTGAAGAATGGAAACCCACCACCATGAACGAACCCAGAAAAGTGTAAGTAATCGACCGCAAGTAGAACCTGTGCCGAAATTTCTCGTGCCAGATATCCATCCATCCGACGATCTCCAGCGTGCTGCGTCACAGCCTCCACACTTGGACCCAGAATGTCGAAGACAATGTAAATGTTTCAGCCGTTTGGCCCATTAACGTAGAAGTCGTCAAGGAGAGAGTGGACATGCTTGTGCCCTGGATGGGTTGCTGTCACCTCGTTCCCGAAAATACCTCGAGATGCCCAATTCACGATTATGTTCCCCTGATTTATCTGCAACGATAATCTTAAGAGTTACATTGCGGTGCGCTCGATGTTGAATTACAGTGTTGATAAAAGGTAAACTGGGAGATGCCATTGACGTACTGCAGGTCGCTCGCAAGCCACACAGTGGAGGATCCTCTAAATCCCGAGCTTGTGTACGATTTGATATTTTCCACCTTTGGAGGAGCCGTCAAGATGGACGGCGTGGTAACTGCCAGAGGAGTATCGCATGATGTCTTCAGCAGGAACTCCAACCAAGTATTTGAGATATGCCATCCTTCAGACGTGGCGTCGATACAAAGGGGACGACGGGTTGTTCGAAGACGGTCAGATAACGATAAAAAATTATGTAAAAATAGAATAAAATAAAATGCCAAAAGTGGAAAAGAAAGAAGAAATTGGGCAGCTCCATTATTTCGACAAAGATTACCAAAAAAAATTAGGAGATTGAAGCAAGTATTCTTCAATTAATTTTCAAGCCAAATTCGTTTGGGGGATCTCTAACTGGGTTTATTCAGAGGCCTTGTTAAGTATTCGCCTCTTGTTTGAACGTTTTGTATAGAAGACCTTCTGGTCCTCCCCGGAGAATGCAGCAGCCGCCGGATGAAACGAGAACTGGTCATTGATCCTGGAGACAGTCAAGACGGCAAGACAATACAAGGGCAATAGGCCTATAATGTACCGTCACGGTCTCTGGAGTTCCTGCAGTTAATTGCCAATACTGGACAGAACCATAACCGTAAAATTACGATGCTGTCGTACATAAGGGGGTGGTAGAACGAAGAAGACCAATACGATTTAGTAACTATTATTTAGAGAAGCATGTACAAACGATGCCAGGTGGGCCTTTTGTATACATCCGACACCCACAAGAATTGAATTTTGTGCAGTTGCAAAAAGATCCACCCCCAGGGAAGCTCGTAGGAGAATATCCAGTAGAAGAGGAACCATCAGGTCGAGCTGGATGTCCATACTTTTCCAAAGTATAAGTCAGCGTCGACATTGCCAAGGTCGTTTGACTTGGCATCAACATGGCCCCATATCTGCAACTCGTCGTCCACCTTTTGCACGAAAACACGGGCTGTTCCCTTCACAAGTTGAGTATTATTAGACGTGTTCAAAGTGAAGGTCTCGACAAGCTCGTCACCGACGTCCTTAAGCGGACCGGTAATATTAGCCATATCAGACTGTCCGCTGAACGGGAGAACCAGGGTCGGCAGGAGGGCGACGTTATTCGAGTTTTGATCAATTCGAATGGTTAGCTTGGGGTACATGTTAGTGTGCGATGGAGAGCGGGAAAATATACGAATCACTGACCATGAAAGTTCCTATCAGCCACTTTGTAGCCACGTATCCTTGGAATCCAGTGTTGTCTGAATCGGGTGTAGTGTAGCCCTTGTCACCATACGGAGTGACGTTTGCCTCGAAATCATTGATAAGAGCTAACGTCCATGAATAAAAAAATCTGAAAGTTCAAAGAGATGGAATACCTAGCATGTTCTGGCTCTCATTGTAGGTGACAGAAGTATCTGTGTAGCGAGAGGTATGGACACGGTGTAGCGACACATAATTTTTTTGCTCACCATTTGCGTCGCTGGTGAAGTTGACCACTTTCGAAAATACCATTTCCTTTGACTGATCGTATAAGAGTCGAGGTTCCAGTTGACAAACCACCAGGCGGATTATTTAAAGCCAAGAAGTAAATTCGCTTGCCCAGGTGAATGGTATTGTGTAAAAGATAGTGACAGGAATTCCGAGCCCATTCCGAGCCCTTACTATGCCAAAGGAGGGTTAACTTAATAGAAAATGCTATGATTAGTTATCTGCACTCAGTTTGATTCTAAGTTTAATTAGTGAATGGGGTAATGGCGGCTTATTTGTGAAAGAGACTCGCCATCAGTGACAGAAACATTCCGAGCCAATTCCGAGCTCCTAGTATGCAAATTCCAAAGCCATAATGCTCTGATTAGTTATGAGCGGAGGGTCTATGATTTTAAGTTTAATTAATGAACGAGGGAATTGGTGGGCATTTGTGAAAGAGACTCTCCATTAGTGACAGGAATTCCATGGTGGCAATTCCGAGCGCTGAGCTTCCATCTCAAAGGAGGAGGTTGGCGCTCGATATATTAACTACAACATTCTGCCAGTGATTGGTTAAGAGGGTGAATGGCAGCACGTGTGAGATTCAGTAAATTTCAATGGGTCACGCCATAGTAGATCAAAAATAGACACACAAATCTGTGACAAGGCGTGATGAACACGAGTCTTGGCACACGGAAGCCTCAAAGACAGTTTAAAGCACTGAAATAGAAGCTACCCTACAACGATACAGAACCGAGTCTTATATATGTTCTATATACAGTATGTAATGTGAAATGAGTAATACGTCCTTCGTGTAAATACGGAGAGAAAAGAAATAATCCCCATTTGTAACACATCCGTTA
>JAIUJM010000603.1:0-14071 GCA_026262225.1 Inosperma sp. D86 | reverse complement strand
ATTTTACCGCCGACGGCCGATTTCAAATTTTTCCTCTTACCAATACATTGATGAATGTTACATTTAAAAAGAATCTCATCAACAGTCGTTTTGAAGTTGTACATCCATTGTGCACGAACGTCACACGTTTTCTCTCCCATCGGGTCGTGGTCAACGGATATGGAGGTTTCAGGAGGTGAGATCGGTAAAGACAAAGTAGGATCGATATGTTCGCCGACGTTGTCTAAATAATTACGAACGTCCTCAAACTTACCAGTTAAGAATTCCCCTTTATGAGATTCTTCGAGATAGGAAAGTAATGCTGCACGGAAAAGTGGTTCGCCATTGATTATTCGTTCCCGAATCTCTTGAGGCGACATTGCATTCTTCACCCATATCAATCCGTGAAAATGGAGAGTAAGACGACCTTGCTGTTCCACACTGCCATAATAGGCCGATGTTTCTCCAAAGATCCCTTCATGATCTGAACCCACCCCGAGAATATGTTTTATAAAATTTTTTATCATGAAGTCAAAAAATCTAGCTGCGGCTACGGGGTTGCTCGCAACCAATGATTCCCTTTCTTTGCAAGGTAACAGTTCAGGTGTAAATCGAATGTTGTCGGCGGCATAATACATACAAAGAGGATGTCGGTTATCTGCAGGTGACAAGGTAACGAACCAATGAGGCATTCCCTTGAAGGCGGTCAACGACCAAATTTCATGCCTCATGTATTTCTTAGAGGTCATTGAACCATGAACATGGCCTCCGACGTGATCGATGTCACGTAAGATTTCGTAACATAATTTTTCGTCTTCTGACGAAGGTTGAAAATAGTCGCCTTTCAACAAACGATCAATAATATTGACGAGGACATCGGATTTCATTCGATTTAGTCGGTCAACAACATCTTCAAAATTAGTTTTGGAAGCCATTAAAAAACTCCCTGTTACGGCGGACTTGATTTGTTCATGATTGAAGGCGACCATAGGAAAATAAGGATCGCGTTGAAATCTTTTATCATAATACATAAGCAACATTTGTTTGTGTTTCGATTCCGATAGTATTCCCTTATGAATAGATTGTCCGATGCCCCCCAGGCCGTAAGGAAACAGCCAAGGAAACATTTGAGGATACGCTTGAGGATTGTCATAGAGAGACTGAGGATTTTGGCTACGACCTATTGCCAACACACGACCTCTTCCTTCCAAATGGCGAAGTGCGATTGCTTTCATTGTTTGTGTTGACATCGTCTCTGATTCCTCGCCGGTGACACCCCGGACGGTAAACGGACATGGACCTTCCGACGTACCTTTCTCAATTTCACAATCATGAACACTCAATTCACTACCCAAAACGTTGCCATCTTTTTCAGATACAATTTTGCTAATTACCTGTACAGGGATACCAGAAAGAGGATATTCATTCAAATTGTCGTAAGATATTTTCAAATCTGTGTAATCGCTATGATTTAACGTAAGTCTCTCTAACGTCCATTTGACGTGATTCCGACGGACCAACATGGGAGTCCGCTTGAAGTCATCCTCAGTGGGTGGACTACTACCAACAAACAAGAAGGCAAGCACTTCTTCAATGTCTTTTAGAGGAGGAGGAAGAATGTTATATATTTCGGGAATCGGATTCGTATACATAACTACATTAGCAATCATTTTATACCGTCCTGACGAAACTTTTACTAAACAACGATTATGCCTTATCTTGGCAATCAAGAGTTTTTCCACAAATGTCAATTGATTAAATAAATCCGGCACTTCCCCCAACCACAAACCGTTGGCGAGACACAGTTTCGGACGGAGACCCATTTTCAAAGACTCAGCACAAACGACACACACCCGAGAGCAATTTGGAGCTAAAGCGGGTGTTGTGAGAGACGTCAATCGATCCGATGCCTTAAGTCGCTCTCGTCGTGTGTAAGGAGAGATTAGAATCGATAAGTCGACATTCAAATCCGTTAACACAGTCATATTTTTTTCTAAATGGAGTTGACCGCATACTGCACAGCCAGTTTCTTGAATTTTCGAATGGTCGAATTCGGAACAGAAGTCTCGTGCAATCCTCAATGCAGTATTGACAGTAAGAGGTTCCGGAGGGAACCCAATAGCATTCGAAACGACTGTTCGTTTTACAGATTTAACATGCTTTTTAAATGAGGAAATCGCCAAATAACATGAGTGACACTCGTGGTGCAAAACCTGGTTTTGCCAACCGATGCAATCTACGGAAACGCCATGATCCCTGGCGATTTCACGTCGATCATCTTCGTTGGCAAAATTAAACAAAACACGAGCGGGGCAAGCGACGTAAACAATATCTTCTTCACATGTCGAAACAGATAAAGAACAATTATAATTTCGCATGTCATACTGAGCACACTCCAACTCCCCGAGTAGCAAATATGGCGCCAAATCGACCGATGCAGCCAAACGGCAAGGGAAAAAAGGGACTTTCGCCTGCTTTTTCACTCTATTAATCGGACGCCGTCCTTCTATAACACAACGACGAAATACGGAAACGACACGTGGACACTGACAAACTGTGAAATGTTGTCGCAAATCCATTACGAGGTCTTTCTTTCGTTGGCTCGAAGTGAACACGTGGTGTGCCATCGCCACTTGTAGTAAATCATCTACCGTCAAAAACGGCAACATGTCATTAAAGGGACAGTCTACCACGATGTCAGAGTCTTGAATAGGGAGATGCAACAGTTCTGAACTTAATCCAATGTTAACAAATTGAAAACGGTCGTGATCAGAGCCGGAAGGAATCGAATGACAATCATACGGCGCAAAGAAGGAACGGGGAACCGTATATTTCCCTCCCCCCTTAACAGTAGGAGTGACTGTATGCTTTCTATCAATGCTGACCATCGATTTTACTGGACATAGCCAACAACCAAAAATAAGCTCGATATCAATTAAAACCGATGAGGATAAGATATAAGCTGAGATACAAAGTATCATATATTTGATGTGTTTCGCAAGGGACTGAAATCCACATGCTATGTATATTTTCTGCCCAACCTCTAAAAGGAAAAGGCACAGAGAATGACCCGAGGCCATCCGTGATTTCTGAACAAGAGATATTAAAGACATATTGAGGCAGCGGGTGTTATAAAGTAAAGTGAAACGAGCAGATGAAGGTTTCTTGTCGGAAAGGTGAGACCGACGAAACACGTGATCGTTATCTGAGACGATCAGCAGATTTTCCTTTTTCATGAGATGTGATAACAGCGAACCCCCCGTGGTGTACAGACGAGTCTTTCCTTTCAGGGACTCGTAACTACAGGTACAGCCACCAGTCACATTTGTGTCACACATCATTCCCACCTCAGTCGTTTTCGCGTGTTGTTCATCTTTCAACGATCGTTGTAGAATGTTCATTATCACTTCCGCTATTGCTGCTCTTCAATGTGTTCTGTGTTCCAGTTGTCCTAGCTTTCTTACTTGAGTTCATCATATTAATTTTTCCTGTATTTTGACCTGTCCAATTACGTTACGTTGTTCTATAAAGTTTCAGTTGCTGCAATAGTCACCACTGGCGGGTCCTAAGAGTGAATTTTGCGTTGTTGCTATTAATATGAAACACCTAAGAACTCTGTTGAACTACGTATGATGATGTAGAACTGCTTCCAATCCTGACATATGGGTGTACATATGTGTCAAATCATTATTTTTTGCTTAGGTATGTCTACACATCAGAAATATTAGTCTTTATGTTTTAATCTCAGAATTTTCGACCACATCACGTCTATCAGTCAGAAATATTTTTAACAAAGTTCACATCTTTTCCGCATTTATAGTGTTGGCATATAATTTCTAGAACACTCAAACACGCTGACACCAACACCAAATGCCAGAAGCGGCTGAAATCAACGGATTGGTCCATATTCTCAATCTCGGCAAGGATGCTGGTTTCAACAAAAACAAATTTCGGAAGCTGCAATGTGAGTGAACTTCTCCAGCACCAAGTTAAATCTAATGCTGTGACAGTTTATGTTCAAGTCATTCCTATCTGTTTTTCTACTGGGTCTGAACGACGGTCATATCAGTCTCTCAGCGTGAACCGAAAGGAGTTCACCTTGGATAAGGAAGTAACCCCTGCACTGCCGTCTACAGATTCTTGGCTTCCAGCTTCTTGGTGCAAGCTAGCCGACTCTGAACCGTGGGCCTATCTTCTCCAACCACCTCAGCGGCTTGGTCCATTTATTTGCGTTTCTAGAGGGAAATTATTGGTTTTGGCTGCTGGAAACGTAAGTAACTGCCTTCTTTGGGACATGAAAAGTATCTTACCTTTGAGTCTAGCATGCCGTTGTGATTAGTCTTGGCCTGGAGGCCCATTTAATTGGAATGACTCCAAACGATTTCTACGAAATTATTTCGCATGATATTCCTGGCCCAAACAGCGACATCGAAAAAGCTGAAAAGATTCGAACATTTATAATCCCTGATCGCCTCATTGAGCCAGGCTCTTCACCCCGTCATCCACGAACAATCAAGATTTTTGCAGCCTTTATATCAGAATCTTGGGTCTACGTCCTGAGTGATTTCTCGGGTCTAGTGCGAATGCATGTCAAATCTAAAGATTCTCCTTGGACAAAAGATGATCTTGCTGTTGGCTCTGATGTGAGTTCAAATATCTCAAATGACTACTCTTCATGTTTATTAATTGTTCACGCCTATCAGAACTGGAATTACCTTTTTGAATCTTTCAAGGGTGGTCCTGATTGGACATTGGAACGCTCTTTAGCAATCTCAGCTTTAGATAATTGGCGGGCAGCAATTCTTGAGGAACATATACGATGGGTTTTGAGGAAGGAAGAGCTGACAGAGCAGCACAACAAGAAATATGCCTCAATAAAATCAAATCGTCGGATCGAAGACTATTTCCCGAAAGTGACAGGGAATAGAAGAGAGAAAGTGTCTGATAAGTAAGTTTTTGGAAGTCCACCTTGATTCAATATTCTAACAAAATTCCTCAGGCGATTAAATCCGATTATTCCTCCTCTAGTTTTACCTCCCGAACCTTTCCGCCCCATCATTAAGGAAATATGTTCAAATTCACTTGGTGCCTTTAGCGGATTTGGACGCCATCTGGCAAATGATTTTCTCTACACCCAAGCTATCTTTCCTGGCATGCCATCCCGATTACTCTGTGAAGACGATGCAATATTCAACAACTTCAAACAGAGTATTGCAGCTTACTTGGAGTCTTTTAAGACCGACGAATTCTTTCAGAAAGTCACAATAATGCCCAACTCGCATAACCCATTCGCCTTCAATGAAACTTCCAACGCGAATTACATGAAGTACTACATTTTAGTATTCCGTCGAAGGTATGCGATAATGGAGAGGAATCTCTATATTACTTATTGCCGGAAAGGATTACTAGATCCGAGTCACAAGATTGGTAAGTCCTCCTTGTGCTACCACTCTAGAAATGATACCTGATGCTTTGAGGTCTAAGGTAAACCCTACTGCCAAGACAAAGCTAACGCATATATAAACGACAATTTGAAGACTGATGCCAAACATAAATGGCAAAAAGTCTACCTTTATCAAAAACTTCGAGCATATAGTGTTATTCAAGCGGAAGTTCCGAAAGATTGGGGTGTTGATAGTGATAAGGTATATTTATGTTGAATTCACCTTCCATTCAAAATTCAAAATTTGTTTTCTAGAACGATGTGAGGAAGGACATCAGTAGTTTTGGGTATGCAACAACGATTGGGCTTGCACAATTTCATGAGCAACTGCTCAACCGCATTACTTCCCCGGTAAATAATAAGGGAGGTCGGCCAGCCATTGTCCGTACAGGTAAACCAGGGCGTCCTGCTAAGGCCAAAGCCAAGTCAGCAAATCTTGGAAGCCGTGGAAGACTTCCAGGCCATCCTCGCCATAGTAAACATGTGGATCCCCTGGACCCCATCGAGGATGAAGAAATGCCAGGTTCAGATTTGTACGTGCTTCATATTGGTTTTGACACAACACTGCACCACTCTTTAGGGATGAAACATATGCGCCCTTGCTTCCCGTGGAAAAATTGAGAGAACTTGCATTATTGGAAAATGGTAATGATAACGCAGGAGATGCAGATGCAGCTGGTGATGGATTTGCCTGTGTCGAAGACCAATTTGTCGATCACTATTATAGTGATAATGAAGAAGGTCAGGAAGTAATCGCTGCTATCCACACGGCCAAGAGGGATAAAGCTCAACGTGTGAGACTCATGGATATGGACCCTAAGCTCAAGTTCATGGATGCGTAAGTCCTTCTCCGGTTGTCATGACCTTCTCTCATAATACTCTTTCCTTTAATTCTCCTAGTCAGGAGAAACTCAGAGCTCAGGAAGAGGATGCTATAAAATTGCTTAAAGAAGGCCTAGTAAGACTTCCTACTCATCCACGTTCAGGCGTCTCAATCAATTCTAGGAAGGGGTCATTCGAGATGCGAGAATCATTTCCAGAAACTCCATTTTTATGAACCCATACAATCGACCATTGGCGAAGGCCAAACGGGAACCTGATGGCGTTATGACATACCAGACTGCCTGCCAGATCTTGCAACATTTAAACAAAATATCGGATATTCTATACTTTCTGCATCCCTTCTTAATCGTCAGAGACGCATATGGTACAACCCTTCCTGATAAGCTTGATGGGCATTATGATGCGATTCAGTCACTGGTTTCGAGGAAAAGGATGAGGAAAAAGGAAGCACTGCCTTACACGTATACCCGTTAGTACCTATCTGTTCTAGAAATATTGCCTACAATCCAGTGCCCTTTGGTAATGCAATTCACCAACCTAATAGTTTCAGGCCACTGCTGCCCTTACAAAGTATTCAGAAGTCCTTTGTATATCAATACCTACAGAATAAAACCCCTCACCAAAAGAAACCGGACATGTAGTTACTTCTGTCTTTGATGATGGCATTTTTCATATACCTAGTTTTCCCGCTCACTTCTGGGTCACTGCTGCCCTTACAAAGTATTCAGAAGTCCTTTGTACATCAATACCTACAGAATAAAACCCCCCACCAAAAGAAACCGGACATATAGTTACCGTTTTTAGGTCTGTCCTTGATGATGGCATTTTTCATATACCTAGTTTTCCCGCTCACTTTCGGGCCACTGCTGCTCTTACAAAGTATTCAGAAGTCCTTTGTACATCAATACCTACAGAATAAAACCCCCCACCAAAAGAAACCGGACATATAGTTACCGTTTTTAGGTGTCCTTGATGATGGCATTTTTCATATACCTAGTTTTCCCGCTCACTTTCGGGCCACTGCTGCCCTTACAAAGTATTTAGAAGTCCTTTGTACATCAATACCTACAAGATAAAACCCCCCACCAAAAGAAACCGGACATGTAGTTACTTCTGTCTTTGATGATGGCATTTTTCATATACCTAGTTTTCCCGCTCACTTTCGGGCCACTGCTGCCCTTACAAAGTATTTAGAAGTCCTTTGTACATCAATACTTACAGAATAAAACACCCCACCAAAAGAAATTGGACATGTAAAACGGAACTAATAAAAATATTTCATATTTGGTTGGGCTTAACGAACAGCCTGACCCGATTTCACGATTAAAACTGTCTGCAGATCCAATCTGAAACTTCCGCTCACTTCGGGCCCACCTCTAAGGGGATTTCGGAATGGTTCTTAATCAAATGCCTGGGTAGAAGCAACTTGAAAGATTGTCTACATTGTGCGATGTGTCACAGGCAAAAGACTGGCACAAGCTTCGCTGCCACTTTCAAATTCATAACTTCAGTAGTAAAAACTGATGGCCTGATCCAGAAAGGGAACATACTATCGCCTGGATTCTCTGCGGTTTCGTAAATTAACCCGGTTCATGTCATGAGTCAGTACCACCTGCAGTGCATTTCCACAAGATCCCAGAGAAGATTATTTACCGGCAACGTATTCTGAATGTTCAATTCAATCACCTGTTCTTTGGAAACTTTCCGCAGTCTTGTCATCTGGTGCAGTATTGCAAATTGAAAGGCCCAGACATAATATATTGAAACAGCAAAAGCGAGGATGGTCAGCGCACAACACCTGATATGATATGATGCGGCCGGCATACGGCCCTGATACCTGATCTTGTGAGTGTCGGACTTCTCACGTTCTCCTTTTCAACTACGACCACGTTCCATAGTCTAACCCATAAAGCTGGTCTGACTCATTTCCGTTGACATTAGATTATAGAAAAGGGAAGGGAAGTATATTGTTACGACAAGGGCCCCAGAAATAAGCGAAATTGCTGTGACTCGAAATTCTGGAAACTTCCTGAACCCAGGAGTTCCCCGCTCTTATCTGAGGTGATTAAATATTCAGTAGTAACCGATTTACGTTTACGAGTCCCACTTGATCCAGGAATTCGGACCTTTCCACTATCTACGATGGAGACCTGGTTGTCCTACATGATAAAAGGCGGATTGCTCGCCTTCTCCTACCTCTCCAAGTTCACAATGTCATCAGTGGAACCCAGTGCCGACGCTTTAACATCCCTTCTTCGTCCATCCCTCCGCAGTGACATTTCGACGTTTGTAGGGAACCTTTTTCATCACGCACGTCGTAGGAGCGAACCTCTTTTCACGTTACAAAGCCGATTTAGTGTACGGAAGGTCGGTGTCAACAAAGCCGGTACGATCTTTCAACACGAATCCCTTTCCGTCTGGACCTACGATATACTCGAACACGAGCACCTCCTTTTTGTCATCAAACGCACACCTTCACCCAACCGTTCACACGCATCCACATTCGCACTTTTCAGCCAATCCGACAATGCAGCAGTCCTCGATAGCATACAAAAGGCACTAAAGAACATGCGATCATTTACTTTCCGACCTGTGCCACCTGGTGCTGACTCGTCCGAAATAATTCCTCTTCTCCTAGTTGAGGCAACATCCGAGGCTTCGTCCGAGGCACCAACCTCGTCCACTTCTCAGACCAAGAGATCCCTAGGCGACACATTTGCCTTAGTTTTCTGTCGAGCAGTGGCTGCAGGACGTGTTGCAAGTCACTCATCCTCTCCATTGCGTTTAGCCGCAGATACGATTTCACGTGTTGATTCCCTGAACGAGGGTGATTGTATCCGGGTATTCCAACCCCAAAACTTATCATTCTTTGATCTAGTGGTACTTGCCGACGTGGTTCATGAAAAAGCACCGATTTATTCACTCTTTGCCAATCAGTGCTATTGGTATGCTAACGTCATATTTGAAACCGTCGTTCAACAACACACTTTACCCGCTTCTGCTTCCTCTTCTGCCTCCACCTCCGCTTCCGCCACCTCCGCCTCTTCCGGAGTCCCTTCCACTTCCGGAGTCCCTGCTCCCACACCAGCAGTTGGGACTCCAGACGATGCAGACACAATCATTCTACCTCTGGACTTGTCGGAGCAGCCAACAGCTGACCGCTTGACATCTGCTAATGCCGGCCGTTGCAGGGGGCTTCTAGTTCATGACCCTATTGTTCGACAGACTGTTGTGTCTATTGTGAAGGATGATTTCATTACAAGGCATAAGAAGTACATCGACCAGGTGAGTTTTCATCTTTGGGGTTATTTATTTATTACTAAATCTGCAAAAAGATACCGCAGAAGACTACTCCTATGTCAGGATGATGAGGAGGTTACAATGTATTTGGGTTTCATCAGACGAACATTTTCTTATCACTTGACCTCGACTACGTCTGTATTGTTTGTATAACTATAATAATCAACATTTATCGTCCCGACCTTTCAATTATATCTCGTTATGACACGGTCAAAGAAATCTGGACAAGCCAATGGTGAAGAGTCGAACACTCTTGCAGGTCCTTTATCAAGATTGGTTCCTAGAGACGGCGCTTCCAATGATGCTTTGCAGTGCGTCTTGTTTGTGACCTGCCTACTTAAGGCTCACTTGACTTCACATGGAATACACCGGGTCGTCACATGCTGTTTCTTTTCTTGATATAGTGGGGGACTTGATGAGTTATCTGCCTTAATGCATGTATTGTAGATATTATAGTATGTAATATATTGATCTGTGTTCATATAGAATCTCAGTCTGCTCAACCTTGACTAACTATAACCAGCTGTTATGCAGTCTAGCTGTCTTGAACGCGCTTCAGGTGAGTGATTGTTGTCAGAATTTACTGACAGTTCTGAAGCTGCGCAATAGAGCTGCGTACACCTCCTCTTTCACACCTCCTCTTTCGATTCCTGTTGGCCTGGTTTCAGAAATATGTCAGCTTCTATTCCTAGCTACTGTCACGGTTGTGGAAAGACTTTTAAGTCTACTGGCTACTTATCCCATCTTACTCAATCCCGCAATCCATTTTGCAAAGTCATTCTCGCAGAGCAGTTCGAACCTGCTATTTCTGATTCTGAAAGTTCTTCAGATCTGTCAGAAGCAGACGATGTTGCAAGCCTACCTTCTGTCATTTTTGCAGGCGACATGTTTGGCTCCCCTGCTGACTATCTAGAAGATGATTTTGGTCAAGCCGAACAGGAAGAAATACAGGTCGATAGTGAAGATGAAGAAAAAGAAGACCAGGATCAACGTAGAATGGACTATGAACTGGAGAAGAGCTGGGAACCTCCGCGTTTAAATGACGATTGCGAGAACCATGCTGGTTTACAAGACGATACTAGTAGTGACGATGAAAATGACACTCCGAAGGTCTCTGACTCCACTTCCCGTCTTCCAGCAGGACACTGGCACATTAATGAATTCGAACACTCACCTCGTATCATTCAATACACATCCCAAAATCCTGATTCGCAAGCTGGGGCAGTGGTTTCCTGGGGAGAGACTGTAGATGACAAGTATTCCAATGCTATGGGTTCAAAACAGAATCCTTGGGCCCCATTCATCTCAGAGATTGACTGGAGGGTTGCACGTTGGGCAAAATTGCGAGGTCCAGGATCAACAGCATTTTCTGAGCTTCTTGCAATTAAAGGGGTGTGTAAACATCAGTTTTTCCTGAAAATGTTAGTTCATAATGATCTCTGAAGGTTCAGGAAGCATTAAATCTGTCATATAAGAATACCGATGAACTCAACAAGATTATTGACACATCCTTACCTTGCCGCCCATCATTTAAGCGCCATGAAGTCGTAATAGCAGGAGAGGTCTTCGAGTTGTATGCTCGTGATATTGTTGAATGCTTGAAAGCCCTTTGGCGCGATCCAGATTTCCTCCCGTTTCTAGTTTTCCAGCCTGAAAAGCACTATGCTGATGACGAGCATACTATCCGGCTTTTTCATGACATGCATACCAGCAAGTGGTGGTGGGACACACAGGTGAATATCCTCTTGAGATATAATTATGCGGATTAAACATGGTTTATCTTTGTCTAGCAACAGGTTGAAAGACAGACAAGAAAAAAAGGAATTACCATCATTCCAATTATTATCTCATCCGATAAAACACAGCTCACAACTTTTCGTAACAAAGTTGCATATCCAGTTTATCTCACAATTGGCAACCTTCCCAAAAATATTCGCCGGAAGCCTTCTAGGCAAGGCCAAGTTCTTTTGGCGTATTTACCCACCTCAAAGCTCAACCATATTCCAAATAAGGCCGCTCGTCGCCGTTCAGTTGCAAACCTCTTCCACGCATGTATGGATTTACTTCTCAAACCACTGCAGACACTGGGTATGACAGGTCTTCTCCTTGAAGGTGGTGATGGGGCCGTGCGTGATGGTCACCCTATCTTAGCAGCTTATGCTGGTGACTATCCAGAGCAAGTTCTGGTTACTTGCATCAAATCTGGAGAATGTCCAACATGTCCTGCACTTCGAGAGGAGATGGGTAATCCAGAATCAGCTGGAAACCCTCGTGAACTTGGACCTATTCTAGATGCACTAAACACTATTGATGAAGGTCCAGTGGTATTTTCCCGAGCATGTCAGGAGGTTGGCATCAAACCAATTCAACGGCCATTCTGGCAATGTCTTCCTTTCGTCAATATTTTTCAGTCCATCACTCCTGATATTTTGCATCAATTGTATCAAGGAAATATCAAACATCTCATTTTGTGGCTACGAAAGGCTTGCGGTAACGCAGAAATCGATGCCCGTTGTCGGCGACTACCTCCTAATCACAATATCCGCCTTTTTTTCAAAGGCATTTCTCATCTCTCACGCATTACTGGTACAGAGCACGATCAGATCTGCCGCTTCTTGCTTGGACTCATTATTGATGTCCGAATTCCAAACGCCAAGTCAGGCACTATATCCCGACTTGTTCGGGCTGTCCGTGGATTGCTCGACTTCCTTTATTTGGCGAAGTACCCAGTTCATACACTCAAGACACTGGATCAAATGGAGAATGCTCTGGAGATGTACCATGAAAACCGTCAAGTGTTTATTGACCTTGGGATTCGTAATAACTTTAACTTTCCAAAAGATCACTTTCTAAACCATTATCGCAACCTCATCGAACTCTTTGGAACGGCAGATAACTTCAATACAGAATATACCGAAAGGCTTCATATCGATCTTGCCAAAGAAGCTTTCCGAGCAACAAATTCCAAGGACGAGTATGTGCAGATGACAGCTTGGCTTGACCGCCGTGAAAGAGTACTTCTTCACGAAAAATTTATTTTACGGCGTTTTGAGGCAATTTCGACAACACTGCCTCCGCGAATCTCTTTTCTGGTTTTTCCAAGAGAGATGAAAATGGCAGCACGACCGTCGGTATATGGAGTTTCTCTCCAGGACATTGAAACACAATATGGTGCACTGGACTTTAAAGGAGCTCTCTCTCGCTACGTTGTACATTGTCAGCATCCTGAACTCTCAAGGCGTCAAGTCGAAGATATGGCAAATCATCTTTATATTCCATTCCACAAGGCTTCCGTCTTCCACCGCATCAAGTTTGTTTCCTATGACTTGTATAGTCTTGATCCACTGGCCAAGGTCGTCGTTGATTCTATTCACTGTGAACCTTCAACAACTGATCAACATGGCAACCACATACCTGGGCGTTTTGATACTGCACTGATCAACATTGGAAACAGAGGCCAAACTACTCTGAAAGGTATATTTTAATTGTTTGTCATAGTTTTGCTTAGTAACTCTCGGGTCACATAGGGTATTGTGTAGGGCAAATACGATGCATCTTCATTCTCCCTGCTACTGCACTCAAGTTGTGGTTTCCAGGACAAGAGAAACCTTCTCATCTTGCTTATGTTGATTGGTTTGCACCGTTCTCTTCTCTTCGTCCTGGGAAAGACCATGGACTGTACAAAATTTCACGACGGATAATTAATGGAAAGCAGCGTTCAAGTATCATCCCTATTAGCTTGATTCACCAAAGTCTTCACTTAATTCCTGCTTTTGGTCCTTCTGCTCCAGCAGAATGGACCTCAAGTAATGTTCTAGATTCTGCTACGAACTTTTATGTTAATTCTTTCTCGGACAGGTTTTCTTATTGTACAATTTATTAAACAGTTGGGAATCTCATGTTGACTTATATTGTTTGTCCAAGTTTCTCTAACTGTGATAAAAATGATGTCCAAAGTTTCATAGGTTTTCTATTATCTGATACTTGGCAGTTAAGTTTTGTAAGCCCTAGTAAATCTTAGTAAAATTTTACAAACATCTAACAGTTATCCAGATTAAGCTGAATTTACAAAGGGGTCTGTAAAAGGCTAATAATCCCGTCCAATTATCCTTTCACCATTTTCCTGATGTCCTGCGTTTGAGTGACCCTTCGTGTATTCCACTCGTATCTGGGAGTCCTCCGCCAGGATCTTTAACCACCGTAGATATGACCGTCCATTTCGATAGCGTAGCGTCGTTTCCTGTTCTACGTTTGAATGCACATCCTGTAGAAAGCGTACAGTGTTGAGGTGATCCGTGTATAGATGGTGATATTTCCCGTCCGAAGATGGTAGCAGATGGCCCATGATCAGCCATGTAAGCTAGATGAAGCCTTCAAAGCCAGTCAACTGGCAGACATGTGTCATACATCCAGACTGCCAGTATGCAGTGGCTGCCAGTTGGCAGTGGGCCTAAGGTTATCATATGTAATGGGCACCTGATGTAAACAATGGTCAACAATGCAGGA
>JAIUJM010000602.1:0-14087 GCA_026262225.1 Inosperma sp. D86 | reverse complement strand
ATATAAACTTCTGCTCGTTAATAAACAGATGAAATAACATTTATTGTTTCATTTTTACAAACGAAGGATACTGCAGTCATTAACGACTTTTCTTTCGGCATCGGTGTGACGACTAAGTGTCAAAGGCGCATGGGACTGGTAAAGTCCAGGTGACTTTAGAGTCGACCATCTTCAGGTTGGATTCGAGCCCTTGGAACGGTTGAAAGCCGCAGAATTTGTCGTGTAGACTGTGTTTCTTTTGCGGACAATCAAATTCCATTTTGCAATAATGGATTTGTTCTTCATCATTAGAGATCAGATCCTTGTTGGTTTTGACGAGCTTGAATCCTCTGACTTCGTATTTGGCGAACGCCTTTTCCGCGCTTTCCGTAACTTTGATTATGAGTCCTTTTTTTTCCACCGTCCAGTCAGGATAAAGGGAGACAATTCCATACCAAGCGACATAGTTCATTACCAAAGTGCTGTGGAATTCGGTGATCGCCCCGACGACATGACGGTTTGACACTATGATAATGTTGATTTTTCGCCAGGAAATATGATGAAGCAAGGTGAGGACGAGATAAGTATCACAATCATAGGGTACACAGTCTTTATCCGAGGCGTTGGGTCTATAACCATGGTTCTCTATGAAGACAAGTAGTTGAGAGAATCCAGCTGGCAAGACGTAGAAATCAAGGTCGTTGGGTTTGAAAACGTCAGTGTGAATCATCGCAAGGGCTGCGGATCCTGAGATGATAGCTCCAGTTTCCAACAATTTTTCTCGTAATACCATGGGAGATCCCAAATGAAAGGGTTGGATGACGCTTTCGAATGCTTCATCAATTGACCAGATGGGAGCTAACCAGGTCAGTAAATTTTCGATAGTGAGTAGCCAGGAAAATTTACCATTATCATCAACTGGTTCTACAGTAGTTGAACAGGGCATTGTAGTTATGAAGGGAAGGTGAGTTTCGTAAGTTTCACGACTCGATGTAGATGCTTGAGACTTTGCTTGAGACAAGGGATCATTTCAGTAGCCTAATCAAATATTAATCTTAAGACAGAACGATGGGGCCGGATGTAATCATGAAGTGGAGTGTGAGGTAAATTGTCAGCGGTTTCGAAGTTTACCTACATAAAAGTCCAAAACGTTGGGTAAGAAATGCACGTGATTGTAAATGGCGAAAGTGGCGGGTCCTGAAATTGCACACTCTGAACTACCCTATTATCCTAACATGATGAATTGACGCGAGATGAAATGACAAAAGTACATCCTGAAAATCTTCTAAATAGGTGTTTGGATCGTTGGCATCGAATTCGAACGTGATATTAAGGGATTGAATGTTTTGCGACAAATTGGTGAGACCCAATTAATACACATGATTCGCCGGGATAAGCCGCCCAAAGATTTTTCCGAGCAGTTAGGTTCTTTGTGTCTTGAAATGCATCTTGTTCGAGTCGAACGGGTCAGTCACAGTAGAAATCAAGCGTTGTGTTCGCAGTCTACGTAATTTTTTGTTTTGCTTTGCATCCAATTCTGCTTGGCATTAGTTGTATTAAAACGACATTGAAGGGGGCTTGTCATTTGAATGATTCGAAATTTTACAGAGGTTTTTTTGGACATTGTAGTCTTTGATGTCCTGATGTGTCAACAAGTAGTTTCATCGATTTTACGTGACAAATTTAAGGCCACTGCCCCAAAAAAATCAAGTCTGGCGACAACCGAGGACGATGGCCCACAGTAAATTGGCAGAGAAATGCCAAGTTCCGTCTTTTGCAGATCGATAGCATGAAGCGGTGTAGCCGATGACAGCAAAGGATTGTTTCGGGATTTCGCCTTTAAACAATGGTAAATGGTCGACCTTGTTTACGTCCTTTGACAAATCGAAATCGATGTGACGAGCATCATACACTAACACTTCTTCGATTTAGTCCATTTTTTAAAAAAAACCATAAGACTGGTTACACACCTGGATCGTCTGCGTTCAAAAGAAAACCGTCGCTTTTCCTGGCTGGACTGGAAGAAGTTTTGTTGCTGGTCTTCCAAGAAGGTCGGTACATATCTGAATAATTTTGTCAATCAAAAGAAAAGATAACTTTTATATGTTGTTACCGTCGCTTGCTCGTGGATTATCGGTTGTTTTAGTCGTAAAAGCTAAGCAATCCATATAGAGTTGCGCACTCAATTCAGGCTGATGAAAAACCATGCAGAAGAAACCGACGAGCCGGTCCCATTCTTGCGAGTGAACGACGCCTCTCAACTGATGTTGGGCTAGACCGGCGCTGGGGAATGACTGCAAATAAGAATCAGTCACCGCGATAGAAGTGACACAGATTGCATATTTAGAACCGACGTAAAGACGTAATTTGAAGCCGTCGGGACTGGAGCGTCTGGCGTTGACGACCATAGGAGAGATGCGGGAGGGATTAATAATTCGGTCGGACTGAACGAATTGAATAGCGTCTACACAATTCCTATCCCCAAAAAAATCAGAAAATGCGTACACAAAATATGACCAATTACCAAATTCGCATTTCCGGAATCACCTTTGTCCAAAACGTTGAAAACATAGGATGCCCTCGGCCTGGAGTTTTATCCCATGGCTTGAAAGATCCTTGTCTACGTTTAGGTTCAGTAATATTATCAAATTTTAACAAAAATAATTACCGTAGACGTGGTAGACCTGCGTACCCCGGAAGCAATATTTCATCTTGAGCGTCCACGTCTGTCACTTCACAAATGTCGGGTAGTTTACTGTATAGAAACATGAATCATGAAGATCATCTGACTCGTTTGTAATAGCTTACTCGACTCGCAACGTATCGAGATCCTCTAAGTAAACGGTTTTATGTGTGAGGGAGGGCGGAATAGACGAAGGCTGTGAAATGGCATTGTGATCGGATTGACCAGGTTTGTTGGAATTTTCAGTTTCCTGGGAGCTAAAGTGCATGAATTGCAGTAAGTAAACAATGGATGTAAGGGAGTAAAAGCTTCATTGAACGGACATTTTCTTGTGGACGAGCAACGCTCCAAAGGTGTTTCCCGAACGACGGTCGAAAGTTGTAACGGAGTCACGGTCAGAAGCAGTGTCAAATTCCTGATCAACACTGGACAACAGTCCCTTTTCAACGGCTTCATCTGATTTTTGTTCATCTTCACTTCTAAGCTCGCTTCTTCACCAAAAAACAAGTTAAATCAAGAGCGGTTAATTCTAACGAATTTTCTTACTCATCGCGTCGTTCATCATTCACTTCAGAGCTTGAACACAATCGATCAACCTCCAAATTAGAAATAAAAGTTGAGACTTGCACTACACACTTTTTTGGCCCAGAGTTTCGAGGTTTTTTAGACGATCTGGATAATCAGCATACATAAATGCGACATAGGTGAGTCTTTAACTCACTTGCTATCTTCAGAATCCGTGGTGTGACGTTTTTTAGTGCCTGCCATGGAAGTTAAAAAATTGTTGCCGGTGAAATGATGTATTAAAGCGAACGAGCGAAATTAAATAGCAAGAGACAGATTATAAGATCTTTCGTTTTGAAACTTATCTACTTATGTCTCAAAGAAGAGGAACCCCACGGCATCCCGCATCTGAATCGGATGACGTGTGAAGGTGTGTTTCGAAGATTGTGAGGTCATAGCGACTGATTGTTTTTCTCTTTAGAACCGATGGTTGTATTTTATTGGAGTGATTCATTACAGGTTCTTTGATTATGCAAATCGGCGCGCACCATATTGTGTCGATTTCTTGAGACATTAGGAGACGAATGAAAGGAAGGTATTTGGATGAAACATTCATCATGCGCCTCAACGTTCAGGAACTTAAAATGAGGTGCTAACCAGTCATACACTCCTCTCAAAGTTTCTCCAGATCTCACAACGTGTCGGACCACAAGTGATGAACGCCGAATATGATAGAACAGCAGCGGGTAAGTTTTCCAGTTAACGGCGACACGTCACTTTGACCTAATGATGTACATTTCATTTAAGTTGTGGAATTGGAAATGTTGTATAATAGCAGGGATTGTTTGGTGGACACGGCACCGTTATTGATGAATGCACAAGTGAGCTTTTTTTTGCGCGTTGAAGGAGGACGCTCGTCCGAACATTGACAGGTTGATCAATATGCAGTTGTCTTGAGCAAAGAGCCAAGCTGGTGGAAGGTTCTGGAAAGCTTCAGTTTAGGTAGTGCGATTGAGCGAACGTTCAGATTGCGAGGCATTATATGTTTCGCTTTACTTCTGCCGCTGAAATACAAAGGGGGGAAAAAAATGACTCCCAAGGACATGCTTAACTTAAAGCAGAAGGTCACTTTGACAGGATTGGGATCCAAATCATTTCAAAACAACGTCAACATGATCCAAGAAATCATTGGCCTTTTTGCTCGAACTATTGATTGTGGATCGCTGTTATTACCAGTGTTGGACACGTTCGAAGGGCACACGGCCCTGCATATCGAAAATCGGTATTTTTAGTCTGCGTTTAAAGACGATAACTGATTGTTTATACATAGCTTCTTTTTGGAACGACGGTTTGCGCGCAACATGCAACCGATGTCGTTTTTACCAGGCGTTGATCAGCATGGAGTGCTTCAAGGCTATGACGCACAAGTGTTGGTGCATTCTGAAGAAAATCGGGTCGAATATGTTTCTATGTTGAATGGAGAAACAACTTCGTAAATTCAAGATCTTTTTTTTTTTTTTTGGTGACTCATCTTGGTCAAGCATTTTGCCAAATGTATTTCGATCAGGCGATATTGTCGAAGCCTTGTTTTCTTTGGTAGGGATTCCAGTTAAAAATCAACGCATAAAAATGTTACTCGTCTTGCATGGATTATGCCTTCTTAGCTCGAAGCAGCGAAAGGTTAGTAAAAATCATTTTGGTCGGCAATAACGTTGATTAATTTTTTTTTATTTTTACTTGTCACACACAGCAAGCTTTATTAAAACCGATCACTTCATCGAACATGTTGGGAAATATTCAAACGGTGAATGTCAAGCGAAGTAGTGGATATCTGAATGACGAAGAAAGTAAGCTTGCCAAACGGTTCAAAAACGCTGCGTCTTTCGTAGACGACAGAGAAGAAGACAATGGCAATGTTGAGTCTTAAACTCGTATATTTTTATATTTATTGCTTGTAAATCTATAAATCGATCATGAATCTTCGAATTTTATTACGTCTGAATAAAAGTCTTTTTTTTTTTTTTGGTCTTGATTGTAAACGAACAATTATTATTAATCATCATCATCTTGATCTCGCACATAAATTAACAAAACGGCGCTCTTACCCTCTAAATAATCAAAACGATTATTTTCACAATGTAAGAGCGTTGTTTTTTTCTGACCGTCTATGATCCAATGTTGATTTTCTTTACTAATAAAACGAGAAACAAAATGGTAACCACCATAATAAATTACTGCCTTAAGATGATATGAAGATTGAAATGATTCTGTTTCTAACGAAAGGGAAAGAGTGTCGTTTATAGTCATTCTTTCTTCTGTTTGCAAAGGGACAAAAAATATGTCTGGATTAGATTTGGAGGGATGGTGAATTTCGAGTAAATGTCCTTTTGTAAATTTTTGACACTGTCGGCAATGAATCATATTGAAAAGTTGTCTTTGGAGGACATCAGCCACACTGGGTATTTCATTTCGAAGGCGACATTCATTTCTCACATTATCCAAAAGAGCCAATCGAACATAAGAAGATAACAAATAAAAAGATTCGGAAGTGGACACGGAACATTCCGTGCATACAAGTTGACTTTCTTCATGTGATGACTTATTCAACAAAACTCTTAACAGCTGATATATGTCTGTGCCCGTTTTGCCATAGGGAAACGAGTCTGGATCATCATTATGAAGTTTTCGCCGCATTTCATCTCTCACATCTTCAAGTTTTTTTTTTAATTCAAAGCCAATGACCATGTTTAAAAGTGGATTACTAAATTTTTTCAACAGAAAAGAAAATCGATTCTCGCTTTCCAACCACATGTTGTAAAAAACAGCAATCAAACTGTCATATGCACAACTCCAATCGCTTGCATTCCATCAGGGACCTATTGGAATCTTTTCTTCTCTCGGCGGTTCACGTCGCATCTGCTTATGGAGTTTTTTAGACCGCACGGGATCGTTGATCTGCTGTAAAACTACAGAGGCTTGTTTTGGGTGCCAAAATGGATCTTCAGTGGGCACTTCGATTTTTGTTGACTCACCAAACTGATAGTGAAGTGCAGGATGCCATGACGGTCGATGGTTGCTTCCTTTCATTGATCGATATTGCTGGATCACAGGCTTCCGCAGGCTAAAATCAATTGCATCTTCGGGCAACAACCCATTATATCTGTCTTTAGTTATAGAATCCAGCCATTCCAATTCTCGAAATTCCTGACGCAAAAAACCAGAGATTCCACTACAGATTTTTTTCTCGTCGAAATCGGTCAAAATCAATGTACCCTCTGCCATAGTCACGCGAGACAAAGCGGTGTACACTGCGTGTGTGTTTTTGCTCTTCAAAAGGTGAACTAAATTTTTAGGTCGGCTTTTTCCTTGCGACGAATAATCAGTAATGGCAAAATTCGGTAAGACATGTACTTGTTCACGATGAATAGAGACCGGACGATCCAAAGTGTTTGGTCTAACTACGATTTTTGTAGAATGTCTGAACAAAGGCACTACGTTTTCTGGAAGATCACCAATTTTTACACGTGTGGGGGGGTTATAAAGCAAAACAAACAAAACTTCCAACACGGGCTGATTCAATGGACCTTTCGAATCTTTCCAATCAACGACGTGACCTTCCTGTCCCCTGGTAATACAGAGTTCCGTCGAATGATTATAGCGAATAATCACGGGCATTCCACGACACAGACTCAGTTTTCCTGGCACATGTTCAGTTTCACTGGGCGGCAAAGTCCAAATGTCTGCTTGAAGTTGTGGTGACACTTGATTTCTTTGTTCAAGAGAATCAACAGAGAAAAAATGATGCAATTGCTGCTTCGTGTCCTTTCCGAACCGTTTGCAACCTCGTTCATTTATTCTGTCTTTTTCCACATTTAGCGGCATTATTACTGATACATTATGAAAACTCGGACTTGACAAATTAGGCAAACCCGGATTTAAAGAAATGACCCGACTTCGGAGGAAGTCGACGTCTGCGGGGGTGCATGCGCCGTAACGCATGTTTTCTAGCGCAGTTCGATACGTACGATCTTCGTCAGTCAGACCGTGTTGTCTCATGTTCTGCTTCAACATTACTACAGTGGTAATTTGATGCCATAAAAGTTTTCCTAACATGTTTTTCTGATCAATTAATTTTTGTCACGCAATATTTGTTATTTTCACACTTCCACTAAAGAGAGAACACCCTCGCACAGGTTCTAACTGAGCAAAATCACCGGCCAAAATTAGATTCATCCCACCAAACGGCTGGTCACGTACGTTGGTAATTTGGGAGAGACGCGCACAAATCGCATAAAGTTCATGACACGCAATCATTGAAATTTCATCAATAAAAACGTGAGTAATTCCATTGAAGCGAGCACGAACCTGACGGATAGATGATTGCTCACTAGACTGAAGAGAATCCTCAGCGTCTTTAGTAGTTTTAATGTTAAGTGCCGAATGATATGTGCTTCCGTTTACGAGAGCCGCTGCCGTTCCTGTCGGTGCTAAAATAATTATCCTTCCACACTCCCCTCTGATTTGAAAAAAAGATTGGACTGCCTGCAAAACCCTACTTTTACCAGTTCCGGCCATTCCGCCAATGTACATTTTGAGCTGATTCACAGTCTCACAACAGACATGATTGGCGATTATTCGGAATGCGCGTTCTTGTTCATCGTTCAACGTATACGATTCGACTATATCTTGAAGAATTTTAATTTCCACAGGCGTTCTTAACTGAAACTTATGATTTATAAAATTTATGTCTACTATTTTCACACCTTCAAACACTAATCCATGAGGAATCCCAAAGGCCTGTTGTTCTGTCCTCTTTTTTGCTGCGGATTCTCTTTTAGCCACAATGCGATCTTTAGCTACTTTAACTTCATTTTTCCATTTCGAAGCGTTGTGTTGAATGAACACTGATGACATAGAAGGAAATTTTATCGTCTGCTCAATTCTCGAGTGGCCATCAAAATTTGCAAAATCAATTAAAAGGTCGGTCCTTTGAACAGCATCACTTTTTTGATAAACAAAGTTCTGTGCTAAGTCATGAGCATTGATATCTGAAGAAATATCGACGTTTCTTGTCGCGTATTCAAGTATTTCTTCTGAATTCACTTGATCGTCGATTTCTATGTCAGCGTTATTTAGATCATCGATCTTTTTTTTCTTCCTCGCCATTCTCAACTGACAGGCATATTCATCGCGAGCATCGTAACATTCATACTTCAATTCAAGATTTTTCATTATGTCTAATTCTCTGTGACTGAACTGAAAGACACGGAAACATTCCGTCCACGACTCATCGTGCTTTTTCAAATGGTGGAAGTTTCTCCATGGTTTAAACAACGTAAGCATTGTGCAACAATAAAAGTCATAATCTTCGCCATTTCTTTTCGGTAAATTCCCTCCGAGAAAGGTAGGAACATGGGTCTGTTCTCTTTGAACTGAAAAACTGATCTTGTGTGTAAGAAACTGGGGATGATTTTTCAGAAATGCAGACGCCAATGTTTTGTACAAAAATTCGTCATCGGACAAAGATTTTTCTTCGTCGTCGTCTACATCACCATCTTCAATGTCAGAAGAATCTCGATGATCAGTCATTACCTCAAATCTCAACTGTAATAACCGGGCAAAACGAACGGCCTCTTTTTTGGGCCGAGATTTTTTTGTGGCGCATTGTATCCATCAATATAAACTAATCGCATCATACTTCGCGGGACGGTAAACATAGTCATCCACGACGTTATAAGCATAATATCCATTCACGTTCCGAGCCACAGCTACTCTTGAGCCATCGGCTTCATCTTCATCGTCTGATGTGTCCGCGACTCCGTCTTCATATGACCCCGACTGTCGCACATAATATACAAACGGTTTCCAACGAAAATTAACGAAATCGTGGCTCGCATACCTATCCGGATTGCCAAGCAAATATAGACATCCTAAAGGGCTTCCAATTTCAAGCCTTGTAGTTAAAGAATTGACGATTTTTAAAATTAACTTTCTGGCACCCTCGGCTTCTGAAGAAAAACTGGAATTTTGTGTAATAATATCATGAGCAGTTTGAAAAATATGATGGCTTTTTAGAGACTGTTTTGTGATATAATCAGTTACATAGGCCACGACGGCTTTCAACGCTGAGCCTGATGAGAGAGAGGTCACATCGGTGTTACAAGAAAAAAGGTAGGTAATGAGTGGAGAAAACGTATTTAAGAAAGGTTCTAATTTCTTTACGTGTATCCGGCCATCCGATTCGTCCACCACGGAAGACTCAACGACAGTTCTTGGAAAGCGGGCTGTGCAAAACCCATCTTCGTCTATGCAACCTTTAGGACCCGTGGTGTACTGTGCTTTCCCCCCGTTCAGATTCTTAGGGCCTTTCCGTTTTCCAATGCATTTATGAATGTTACATTTAAAAAGGATTTCGTCTACAGTCGATTCAAAATCACGCCACCATTCATTACAATTACAACATTCTAACTGTAACATCGACTCATGGCCTATAGTCGTACACTTCTCAGGAGGAGGCTTTGGCAATGAAAGGGTAGGATCTATATGTTCTTTTAAACTATTTAACCGATCTTGAACATCTTCCATGTTTCCAGTTAAAAACTCCCCTTTATGAGAGTCCTCAAGATAGGAGATGATCGCATTCCGAAAGAGAGGCTCGCCGCTCACGAGTTTTTCTCGTATTTGTTGAGGGGACATGGAATCCATTACCCATACTAAACCATGAAAATGCAATGTAAGACGCCCTTGCTGTTCAACGCTTCCATAATAAGCCGATGTCAGACCAAAGACGCCATCATGATCCGTGTTTACTCCTAAAATATGTTTCAAATATGCTCGAATCATGAAGTCAAAAAACCTGGCAGCGGCCACCGGATTACTGGTGATCATCGCCTCGCGCTCCATCAAAGAGTAAAAATCAGGTTTAAACACTATGTCAGTTCCCGCATAATACATACACAGAGGATGTCGACCGTCAGCAGGGGACAACGTCACAAACCAATGAGGCATCCCTTTGAAAGCAGTCAACGACCAAATTTCATGACGCATCTCAGGTCAAAGAGCCATGTACAAAGCCTCCTACATGGTCAATGTCGTGCAGCAGATTGTAACACAACTTTTCGTCATCTGTTGAAGGATGGAATGAACCGTCATTCATTAAACGTTCGATTATATGGACAAGAACGTCAGATTTTATTTTATTTAGACGGTCAACAACATTTGCAAAAGTAGCTTTAGAAGCCATTAAAAAACTTCCTGTCACGGCAGACTTAATCTGTTGGTGATTGAAAGCTACCATGGGAAAATAAGGATCATATTGGAACCGTTTGTCATAATACATGAGCAGTTTCCACTTATGTTTAGCTTCTGACAATAACCCTTTGTGAATGTGTTGTCCGAGACCTCCCAAACCATAAGGGAACAACCATGGGAACATCTGAGGGTACGCCTGCGGATTGTCATACAAAGACTGAGGATTCAAACTACGGCCAATTGCTAAAACTTTACCTCTTCCCTCCAGATGTCTGAGTGCAATGGCTTTCATTGTTTTTGCAGACATAGTTTCCACCTCTTGACCAGTTACTCCGTGAACAGAAAAAGGACAAGAACCTTCTGTTGCACCTTTCTCGCCTTCCCCATCATGAACGCTCATTTCACTGGCAAGGACATTACCTTCTTCTTCAGACACCATTTTACTGATGACGTGCACAGGTACACCAGCCAGAGGATATTCGTCTAAATTTTCATACGATATTGTCAAATCCTGGTAATCCGAATGGTTTAACGTAAGTCGCTCAAGTGCAAGTCTGACACGATTCCGACGGACGAGCATGGGAGTCCGTTTGAAATCTTCCAAAGTAGGTGGGCTGCTCCCAATAAATAAGAATGCAAGGACCTCTTCAAGATCTTTTAAAGGAGGTGGAAGAACGTTAAAAACCTCTGGAATAGGATTAGAATACATTACCACGTTGGCAATCATTTTTGAACGTCCAGACGCCACTTTTACTAGACAACGATTATGTCTTATTCTAGCAATGAGAAGTTTTTCAACAAACGTTAAACCCTGTAAGACATCGGGGACCTCTCCTATCCAAAAGCCATTTGCAAGAGACAGTGGAGGTCTGATGCCATTCTCCAAGCTCCGTCTGCAACTATCACATACAAAGGAACAGTCCGGAGCCAAAGCAGGTGCAGACAGGGGCTTACGAACATCAGCCCCATTGATTTGTTCCGTTTGAGTGTATGGGGATACCAATACAGACAACTTGCCTGACAAATCCGCTAAGGCGGTTATTGAGGCTCTGAGAGTCAACTGTCCACACACCCCGCAACCGGCCTCTTCGATTTTTGACGGTTCAAATTCAGATCGGAAGTCGCGAGCGATTTGCATTGCAAGATCCTTTGAAAGAGGCGCAGGAGGAAAAGGTAAAGCTTTATGGTCATCCGTCTGACACGTGTAATTGACCTGTTGTTTAAACGAAGAAAGACGGAGACAAGAGGAGTTGCACTCATGGTGTAATATATCATTCTGCCAACCGAGTCTTTCGACTACAAAGCCATGATCCTCTGCGATAGAACGCCGATGAGCTTCCAACGCAAATCTAAAAAGAACACGAGCAGGACAAAACACATAAATGAAGTCTTGTTGACAAGGCACATGAGGAAAAGAACATCCATAGGTCACCATTTCATAAAGCGCGCATTCCAGCTCCCCGACTACCAAATACAGAGACAAGTCGACAGATGCTGCCAAACAGGAAGGAAATCGAGACGGCTTATGAACCGTTTCACGAAGAACGACCCTCCTGTTATCAACGGAACAACGACGAAACATGAACACTATGTCTGCACATGAGCACGACAAAAAATGTTGACGTAGTTCACATAAAAGATCATTTTTTCTGTGACTAGAAATAAAAATGCGGTGAGCCATCGCAACCTGCTGCAAATTTGTCACTGTCAAAAAAGGGATCACCACCTCAAAAGGGCACACGACAAGAACGTCGCGATTATCGTCCACAATCTGAAACAATTCTGACTTTACCCCACTGTTAACAAATTCAAATCGGGCATCTTCTAAACCCAGAAAAGAAAGGGGAAGGCAAAGATAAGGGGCTAAAAAAGAGCCAGCCACTGTGGGCTTTCCTCCGCCAAAAACGGACAGAGAAACCAAAGACCTCCGATAAGAAAGCTGGCACGAATGATACGGCCAATAAAAAAACACAAATGGTGTGCCTTTCAATAAAAATCGCAATTTTTTATAAGTGATGCAAATCGCCACGATGGTCAGCGATGTGATGAAACACAATACGCAGAATGACACATATTCACGAAATTTTGCATATGAGTCAAGCCCAAATGCCCCAAAAATTATATTTTGCACAATCCCTGAGGGGGAAAGGCCAAAGTCCACGAGCACCACAATAAAGCGAATATCCGAAACGATCATGATGAAAAAGAAGGATAAAGTCAACTTATTGTAGTCAACGTAGTGGTAATCGACGTAAATGTTCCCAGTGACACATGACCGTTATCTGAAACCATCAGTAGATTTTCCTTTTCGGCGCGATGTGATAAGGGCCCCCCCTGGGGGCGGTACGGACGAGTCTTTCCTTTCAGGGACTCGTAACAGACGAGTCTTTCCTTTCAGGGACTCGTAACTTATTTCCTAAATTGTTTCATCTTCTGGAGTCCGATTCCACGAAACCGCTGACGGCCTGCCTCTGACAATCGAATGAGAGCGATGTCAAACAGAAGCAAGCCTTGGATCCATATTGGATAAGCTCAACGCCAACGGAATGGTAATTATTGAAAGGTTCGTACTTTTCAACCATTTCAACCATCATTTCTTATCATGACGTGTAGTTTTGAGGTAAAGTTCCCAACATTCGCCCTCGAAACGCCTGGCCCGCGCTATACACTTGCTTCAGGTCGTTATGAAGGATTTTTCTATTGCCACTCATTCAACGGAACTCAAAGTGAAATGATTCCGGATTCCGATTCAATGTACGGATCAAAACCGCTAAAGACTCTTTTGGAATGACCTGCTTTGATCAGTTCCTCTGATAAGCCCAACGTTGACTCTGGGCGCGATGTCGCACACAAGCAAGTCTGATCCTTTTGGTTCCATACTAGAGAGGCTCAATGGAACGGCGTCTAAAGGTATGTATTTTCAGATCTATTCCGGTCTCATTTACACTTATAAATACCAGTCACCAAACTTCGTCACTGTCTTGATGACCTCGAAAGCGAACTGAGCGAAATCCGCCAACTCTGTGAAAATGAGATCCGTGCCCGTAGTACCGCTGGCTCCACCACCTCTACAAGGGCGATAATACCTGACTCACAGCGTCAGCTTGTCCCTATGGTGGGAATACCTGTTTCGACCTCGCCTTTACCTTTCCCCGGTGTTTCTTCTTCCTTGGCACAGATTTTTGGAAGCTCGACATTGCGAACAGGAGGGTTTCGATCAATGCCGGTTTTCCGTTCACCTGGAACTGCGACAGCGGAGGCGCAGGCGCAAATCGAGGCTCCAGCACATGTACAACGACAAGCAGAAAAGCCGCTGATCCAACAAAGACAAACTTTATTCCAACGTCCTCCACGGCCACCCACGGGCCCATTTCCCTTTCCTAGAAGCATCGATCTCTCAGCTTACCCTCCTGAGCTCAAACGCGAGGGTGATGGCTGGTTCGTCCTGTTCAACCGCTCACCCAAAATCGAGCGTGTCCTAGATGTGAATCTGGTGCACGAGCTAGTGCATGAGAATGACGTGATGTGTGTTAGGTTTAGTTTAGATGGGAAGTGGCTTGCTGTAGGGTGTAGGAGGACTGCTCATATATATGATGTGGAGACAGGCATTGAGATTAGGTTCGTTTTTAATCTTAGTTCTTGTCCTTGCCTCAGAGCCTCATCTGTAGTG
>JAIUJM010000600.1:0-14097 GCA_026262225.1 Inosperma sp. D86 | reverse complement strand
AAAACTACAGGTTTCCTACTATGTAGGGAAGCGGAGTACCTACACTAGCTGAATACAAACTTGATTGTAACAAACTATTGTCTATCTGAGTTTACTATTGTCAATCTGTTTAGTAGGAAGTGCTATTTCTACTAGTGCTTTTGAAGTCAGACTTTAACAAGATCCTCTAAGAGAGCTAGCATATAGACCATCAAGTGTGAGAACACTTGCTTCCTTGAATTTTACATTAATAGAAGGCTTATATTATCTAAAAGCATTCAGATAATCTATAAAGGGTTGTCCATCTAAGTATTGTGAGCCAGGAACCAAATAAACAATTTTTCAATATTGATTGATCACTGGTTTTGATTTGTCTGAGAGATAAAGTGTGGCAAAGTCTGTTCAGAGCAAAATAAAGACCAAGTGTGGTTAGAGCACTAGTTAGCTGACCTTCAGAGATACCCAAGACTAGAGCTTTAAAGTATTATCCCAAGGAGGGATCAGAGTTATGAGCATGCAGTGTGCTAGCACAATCTCAGAGAGTTAAGTCAACTCAAAGCAGTATTTATTGTGAGCTAGCTGTTATATAGAGTTTGTACAAGAGAGAGTTATAGTCCCAGAGTACCAGAGTACTCCATTTCAGAGTGTTTCCAAACCTCTCCTCTCAATACATCTGTTTATAACCCACAACTTATCCATACCTGGATTTATAATTGATCTTGATTGACCTGGACACAATAAAATCCATAAAAATGAACTCTTCAAAGGAGTTTGATAGATATATATTGTTGAGGGCATTTGCACTTGATTGTAGAGCTAGCTTGACCTTAGGCATAGCCTTTATTGATTGAGTTGTGTTTTATAATCACTCAGGCAGGATGTGCTTCAACATCTACTTCCATTTTGACAGAATGAGGAGGTACTACCCTCTCATCGCATTTGTGTCAATTTTGACATGACAAGGAGGGCCTGTCCCCTTGCACTGTGGGGCCCACTCAGTTGTAAAAAACAATAGTAATTTTATCACTAAAAAGCAGACTTTTCCATGATTAATAGAGAATGAGTTGACCATTTATAGTCATTTTACTATTGTAAATGCTCATAGATAAAGTGATAATTTATAATACAATTTCTATGAAACTTTCAATAATGACACAATATTTAAGGTTGTGGCACATTGTAATTTGTGGCAAAAAAGTGGAGGATTACAACTCTAGAATGAAGCAATTTTCATTGGCAAAAAAACTGTTTGTCAAGATTTTTAACTATAGGAGGCAAAATTTAATCTTATATTAACTGTCATTTTCTTTATATCAAGTCACCAAAAAGGCTTATTGGAGCTATTTAGTATACATCTGACTTCTGAACTGCTTGGCTTTTCTTCAAGCAATCAATTTCCACTAACTGTAAGCCTGAGTTATCTGGTGCTATTCAAAAAAATTGGGCTTACCTGCTTGTGCTGCAATTTTGGCTAGAGAGGATGTCAGAACAAGAGATGGTTGCTAGAAAGAATAACAAACCTTCTGAGTGTCAGATGACATACTAAGAAAAAGCTATATATTTGGTGAAGAAAAATGAGATTAGCTTTGAAGCAGTTAGAATACAACAAGCTCACCAAGGTATTGTGATAAAACTAAAGAATAACCAGGAGACAAAATGAGAACAGGTAGGCTGATGCAAAGTCTACTCCCTTGATGGTTGGTGATCAGATGATGCAAAGTCTAGTCCCAAGCTTTAAGTGATGCAAAGTCTAACTCAAAGTGGAAAGGGAAGTTTGCAAGAACTTGGGATCAAGGTTCACTGAGTTGCTGAAGAAGATGGGCACAAAATGCAAAACAGATATGGTAGTTGAACAAGAAATCTGAAAATAGTTTGTATTTTTGTGTTTGTCTAATACTTGATCACACTATATGCCTCTATTTATTCCTTATCAACAATGTGTTTGAAATTGTCTAAGTCCTCATCTCTGCATATTCTCTTCTCACAACACTTTCGATTGGCCTCACTCAGGTTCTTATCTTACTCATTCCCATCCCCCATCATAACCAACTCCTGCAAAATGGCCAGCATCTGGGACTCTCTCAATAACAAATTCAGACACTGAAGACAGTGTTTTCTAACCTCTCAGCTTCAGAAATGGCTGTGCTGAGTAAAGAACATGGTGGGACATATTTGATACCCAATGTGGATATGCAATTGGCTGTAGGAGCCAACGTCAAGGTTCTTGTAGCTGCACAGCAAAAACAATGAACTTGTTGCAGAGGCCTTATGAGTTGTCAATGAGATTGTTGATGGACAATTGAACAGTGGGTTGAGGAATAGTATCGCATTGGTTAGCCCCACTATGTCACAGTCCGTCCCAGTACATTCACCACCATAAGAGTAGTAATAGTAATTACTATATATTGTATTGTACTTTCTGACTTTATTTTACTCCCAACCTTAAAGGTTGTTAATTCATCCATTGTAATTTCTTAATACACAGTGGTATATTATGACAGCCCAGAAAACAACATTATCAGTTGCTTTTTCCTCATTCAGACATTTTTTGTCATAAATTACCATTCCTCTAGTCTCACAGTGTTGTTGTGTTTTCTTTGATTTTAAATGCAACAGAGAGAGAGACCTCTCCCTGTCATCTTCACTTCTGTTTTGAAGCTGACAAGAAAGGGGGAATCCTCCTTTGTCATATTTACTTACATTTCAAACATGACAAGGATGTGATTTTCCCTCCTTGTCTCATTTAGTTCCATCTTGAATGTGACAAGGAAGGGTTGTTCCTTCTTCATCATGTTTAGTCCTGTTTCAGACATCATATCCTCAAGAGATATGGGTAGGAAGAATACATAGCCTATACCTCTCTGACACCACCATCTGAGATGTAATGAGAAGGGGTTTCTCCTTCTCATTACATTCTTCCTTTTGATGCAATGAGGAGTTGGTTCTCCATCTTATCATGTTTATTTTGTAGACATGACAAGAAGAGAAATCCCTTCTCATCTCCACTTCTTTTGTAACAAGGGGGGTCCTCATCATATTTCCCCTTTTCTAAATGCAGTGTTGAAATAAAGGAAGCTACCATCACTAGATGGTGGTGGCTGCCTTCAAGTTGGCACTATAAGTGAGGTATAAAACACTCTAGACCAGTACTTTACCATCCTCCACAGAGACCACCTGGAATCCACTGGAATCCACTGGAATATAGCTGTTTTCTCCTGTAAAAAAGGCCTAAATTCCATATGAAAGCATGATTTCAGTGGATGCCAGTGGACTCCAGTGGAAAAAATTCCACTGGAATAAACATTGTTTGCTAATTTTAGAAAGTTAAAAGTTAGAGTTAGGGGTTGGTTAGGTAACTAGAGGTTAGGTTAAGGTTTGGGGAAAGTTAGGCACTGTGGAACCCAAGGGGTGGGATTAATTGACGGCAAATGGTGGAAGGGGTAAATAGTGCAAGAAGACATAGGTTTGTAAAAAAAATGTATTTGTAGTGGGAAAAAAAAACCATCAATTTGTGTGGATTTTTTGGATGAAAACCGAAAAAAAAAATGGAAGAAAACGTCAGTTTGGTAAAAGCTACATTTCTGGTAGAAAGAAGAATCCTCCAATTTGGGTGGATATTTTTGACAGAAACAAAGATGTGACATTTAAGGGGGGAATTATAGACAAGCATAGAAAATGAAGAAAACAGGAGGGTTTCAATGGATTTTGTGAAAATGAGCCTAAGTCTACAAGGGATACTGTTGCATAAAAAGAATTGAAAAACAAAGGACCGCACAATGAGAAGAGATATCCCAGCCATGGCAGCTATATTTATGCATGAATATATGCTAACTGGCAGACATAAAGGATACATCTATAGGGTCAGTTGGCTGCCTGCCTAATTAGGAATACTGCCAATGGCAGGAGGACTCCAGCTCATTGTTCTACATGGTGTAGGGCCGCTCTTGGCACTGTTTTTGTGTGGGAAAAAGCACAGACAGCCTCTAATAAGTGTCTGCTCATCATCTGGGATGTTTATCACACTTAACAGTGGACGGGATGGCCAAAGGTGGAACCTGTGATGACATGGGCCCCAGATAGCACTGCCACTGTGTGCATCATTTCCCAATTTGGAATAATTAATGGACCATCAAAATGAGCTTTCAGGCAGTATCCCTAGGCTCTGGGCTTCCATAACCCCTCCTAATGGCCATAGCAAGTATGCGGTTGGATAAAGAAATTGTTTGTCCATCTGTATACCAAGTTTGACATGTTAAAACGTGTTCTATATAGAGTAATTCCCAAAATAGTATCATCATAACCAAAAACAGAAAAAGCGCACTTAAATACCTATCCCTACACTTATATTATGGCCAAGGCAAGTAAGTGGTTGTGTTTTATATTATCTCTTCCACAATTCTACTAAGTTTCAGCCAATTAAGTAGAGTATATACCCAAATGGATCTGACATTTTCTCAAAAAAGGCTTACTTTAACACGATAGTGTAATTTATTTTATAAAATAAAAACTGTAAAAACTAAGAATTTTCTATTTTTTTTGTTTTCTAATTTTTTTACCCACAAAATTTATTCACAAATGGGGGTGGGGTTATTTAACCTAAAAGAAGCAGTATATACTAATTTATTTTCACTGTTATAAACTAATTCCCTTTTGTTTTCTGTAACTTTTAAAGTATAAATTTGATCTAATATTTGAATTGAACCTTCACCTAATGATTTAAACTATTTACTTTGATTATAAACATATTTGTAATTTTTATTAGGTAATAAAGATAAACTATTTAAAGTTATATTATTATTATTAATTGCTTCTTTACTCAATTCTTAAATTTTGATAATACTCATTTCTTTATTTTCTAAAGCATAAACTTTAGGAGCTAAGAAAAGAGCTTCATCAAAGATTCCTTCTAATTTTAATTTACCTAATTCTGTAGCACTTACCATATAATCTGGTAATGGTTCATCAAACTATACTGAATCAGTATCAGTATAATATAGATTTGGTAAATTAGGGTTATTTTTGAATTGACTCATATAGATTCTACCATATGCTGTTACTGCAGCAGCTATTGCCACATTAACATTAGAACTTAAATGATCTTCATTATTTAAATCAGCTGATAAAGATGATTCAACTTTTATTTTTAATAGATAATGTTTATCAAATTCAATAATATCCTCAATATCCCCCTTATAATCTACTAAATAATCATTTAATTCTTTTGATTCAATAATTATTATTTCAGAGAAATTATCCCTCATACCAAATTTACCATAAGTGGAATTTAGTAGTTTTTTACAAACCCAATTTATAGGATGGAATGTAGTATAAGAAGTTCTCATTCCATAAAGATCATTAACATATCCTTCAAAGATTTTACCTCTCTCAAATAGGATACCTTTTTCTATGGAAATTTTATAACCAAATTTTAATGTGTTTTTTAATTCTTCAGAGAAGAAGCATCCAGAAAAATTACCTAAAGGAGAAACAGTTCTATTATTATGATGTATTTGTAATATAGGATGTTTTAAATCTTTTGGTGTTACAATTTCTGCATAGAAGAATCCAAATATATCTGTTTCTTCATTTAATATTAAGGGATTAGGATATTCTATATAAGTTGGATCTCCAATTGGATAATCGTTATTTTTCATAAGATAGGGATATAAAGCATTAACATCATAAGCATAAATTTTTTTATCTTCTATCTTCATCATATTACCATTATCATTATAAATTATTTCATTAATGATTTTTGGTATAAACATATCAGTACTTTCACCTGTGTATCCTTTTTTAATTTCATTTTTAATAGATCCTTAATTATAGGGATTGAATCCTTAGGTAAATATAAACTTCTATATATTGCAAAAGCTAAACTTGGAATAGTAGGATATTTGTTAATGTTTAATTTGAATTTATCAAAAATTATTTTATTAAAAGAATTTAAAATATTATGAAGTACCCTTGAATCATTTAAACAATAATTAATAGATTGTTCTTTAAAATTCCAAATTTTATTTTTAAATTTACTTTTTTCATTTTGGTATCTCTCCAAACTAGTATTAAACTTATTAAACAAATCATAGTTAGGAAATTCTCCTTTATAATTAATATCACTTAAATAATATGGAAATATTCCTTTTCCTTCTTCTACATAAGTTAAAAGCTTTGGCTAGTTTTTCTAATGATTGAAGTAAAATTAAATTTGAATCTGTAAAAGTCCAATTATTTCTACCTTTAATTATATCTATACTTATTAATTTACCATTGTTCATTGAAGGAAAAATATTATATCCAAATTTAACTAAATATCTTAGTAAAAAATATCCATCGAAGCCACTTAAATTATGGAAATATATTTTATATCCTCTATTATTTCTAGTAAATAGTTTTCTAAAGAAAGTTAAAAATAATTGGTCTACATTATCTGAAAAAACATAATCACTTTTATTATCGCTGACAAAAGAAGCTAAATAAGGAGTCATTTTATTATCCCCCTTTAAAACTGTTTCTAAATCTGCAGTAATAATTTTTGCAGTACTTTACCATCCCCCACAGGTTCCACCTGGAATCCACTGGAATCCACTGGAATAACTGAAATCCACTGGAGTCTACTGGAGTCTGTTACGAACCAATGTTATCTTGCCATCACAAACTAGTATTGCAAGTCTTGAGCACTCGCTTACAATCTTCGGGTGTAAGTAACGTCGAGTGTAGGAGGCAACGGCTCCTCGAGTAAGTTCGCAATCGCATAAGGCAAAGGTAGGTTTAGAGTAACTTTCACGTTTAGACAGCGGAATAAACGCTAAGTAATAATTAACTAACGAACCACTATAATACACAACAAAACTTATAGTCCAAAACGTAACAGCTATAGTACAGTAAAGATACAAGTGAAACTTGTATCAGAGTCCTGCGGAACTGCGCAAGAATCCGCACTACATATCAAACATAAAACATAACATAAAACACAACAAAACTGCAGGCGTAGTTACTTCGGTCCAAAGTACTAATGGAGTAGTACCACTATCGAAGTCTCCGCCCCAGGGAAGTCCTAGATAACTAGTAATAGGTCCATACAACAATTCAAAGAAAGAAATCATAGGTAAACATCCATAAGAAAATGGTGTACGAAAACAAGAACCTAACATTATCCCCATCGTATAGAGATAGTACATCTGAACTATCAAAACATAAACGAAGTACTCACTCCACGAGAGATGGGTGAAGCGGAGGTAGGCCAAGTTCTTTGCATTGATCACGACAAAGTAGTTCTCATAGTGTGTGACGGCGAAGTTTGAATCGTATGGTGTCAGTGTGAGAAGTTGTAGCTGTAGCAACAACAATTGCAACCAAATTTCCATGGGTGGTGCGTTGGACGAAGTCCAGTTGTTGAGAATCAGTTGCCAGATCTGAGAATGAGCCTTGGCGCAATCGAGATGCCGTAGTGGGTGACGCTGTGGTCTCAATAGAGTTGGTAAGCACTGAGGGAGCCACAGTGGCCATTGTTTCAGTAGGAGAGGGAGAAGGTGGTCCAATAATGTTAGTGTCGAGGGTAGGGGATTCCTGTATGGCTTGTTCCAGATCGTCGTTGAGCCGATCGGTGTGGGTGGCAATAACGTCATCGACGTAAGCAAATGCATCACGTCATTCTTGATAACGTCGTTCGGCTTCTTGACTGGCGTGGAGCCAGAGGTAATATTCAAGGGTGCCGAAATCTGCTGATGCGTGGATGACTTGGAGGTGGTTGAGGAGAGAAGGGGGGACGTCTCGGAGCCATTCTTTCTGGAGCTCAAGGAGGTCACACTCAACTCCATGGTTTCCTCCAAGGAGAAGGACGAGATTCATTCCATGGATTCGATTGGCATAGTCGTGGATAATAGCAGACAAAGCGGCTCGATTGATTTTGGGGTTGCCGAGGGGGAATGGGGTTGCTGCCATAACCATTTCTCGAAATTTCTCTCGGTGGGCGATCCTAGTAAGGGACGCAGTGTCACTTTTGTGGAGGATGGACATGAGGAAGTCGTATCCTTCACAAATGTATTTGCGTTGGCGGGATCGTAAGGCAAGTTCTTGTTCTTGGCGATATTCGAGTTGTTGGGCTTTCTGTTCTTGAGCAGCTCAGCGTCGGGTGATATTGGGAGGGACTCCTCAGGTTGTTCCGATACGAGGGCGTTGTCAGGAAGGACAATCGGGTTCGTGTTCAGTTTGGATGGAGTTGCATTTGTAACAAATTCCATTTCGGAGAGCGGTGAGTCGTTCACGGGGATTGCTGGTGAGCTCGTCAAGACGCTTGTCGAACTCGGGATTGGAAGGTCCTTGCAGGTGGAGTTCCATTTCTTCCAATTCCGATATGGTAAGTGGAGAGGGGACTCGTTGTGCGTTGGTTCCAAAATCGGGTGTTGGTGTCTGTTGTTGGGATAAGGGGTCAGTCACTGAATATGTTGGAGACGACTGGTCGTGGCCAATTTCGGACTGATATTCGGGAGGTTTTTTGTCAGTGGGAGTTCGTTCGTCAATGAGAACCATAAAACGGTCTTGTCGTGGTTTTGCTTTTCCCATATTGAACACAAAGTGCGGGGATGTCCATATTCCATACATCGCAAGCACTGTTGGTCAGGGCAAACCTTGGCGGTGTGACCAACAAGGGTACAGAATGTACACATGTGATTGGCGTACTGTGGGTTGGGGACGTAGTAGGACACATAAAGTCCTTTGGTGGCATTATATGAATAGGTTTGTCGTTTCCAGGTGTGCCGTTTGCTTTCCTGTAGCATTTGCTTGGCGAGGACATCGTTGGATTGGACCTTTCGCATTTTGATGGTCGATTTCTTCGGAAAGGACTGTATAAGTCCTTGGGGAAGAGGAGCAATTGCTCGAAAGATTTCTTTAGACTCGCGGATTGATCCTTCGATGTGCTGGAGTATGTAGGTGTGGGACTTCTGAGTTCCTTGGATGACGTTGTTTGCTGAGTTGATGAGGGCCTGAGTTTTGCGAATGGACGAGTGGGCGGTGTTAGCCAACTTATGGTAGTTTTCCTCTTTGTCGATTTCGGCAAGGAAGGCGTCAAAGGCTTGTTTCTTGTCGTTATTCGTGATCCAGTTTCACAAATCTTTGTTATCGAGTTGGAAACGAAACATCGCATACTGGGCGATGAATTCGACATCGTCGACATTCATTGCGATGAAGGGGTTAACTGGTGGTGCTGTTGGCGTTACTTCTGGTGATGGTGAAATACGAGGAGGAATCATGAGTGGAGGTGGTGTGTCCTGGCGTTTGGGTGGTGGCGTGCTTGGAGGAGGCGTGGTTGGTACCTTCCCTTTCTTCTTGCATTTACAAGTAATGCTGAACTGGTTAATTCCTCCACCAGCCATGGCCCAAAGAGTTTGGTCGTATTCGAGGGGATATTTGCACTTAGTGCAAATTTCATAGCGCTGTCATCCGTATTGTTGAAATTCACATTCTTGAACTTCTTCGATGAAAGCGTGAGGCGGTGGTGTGTCAATGCGTGGAGGTTGCTCTTCATTATAGAAGTCCGTGAGGTAGTTGCCATCAGTGAGGTGGTACGACTGTACTGGGTCGACTTCTTCTCAATGTACTTCGGCTTCTGATTGGTAGTCGTTAAGATGTTCGGTGAAGAGATAATCTCCTTTCAATATCCTACAATAGTCCTCGATGTCGTTTTCCCATTTGAGTCGGGCTTCATATCGTTCTTCAGCTGTTTCAAGGACATCAAAGTCCGGTTCGGTGGGGTCGATTCCTTTGTCACAATTTCGAAGTAAAGTGAGGGTGGTGTCAGAGAATCTGGCTGTGAGGTGTCTTTCGAGTTTCGTTAAAGGTTCTTCTTCGATTTGAAGAAGGGGTTGGGTTGGTTTTGGAGTACTGATAGTGGGGTGTTGCTTGCAGAGGCAATGTTCTCTTCTCCATAGTTCTTCACTATGGGCAACGCGGATGCAGGAGAGCAATTCCTTAGGACATGGAGGGGGAGTTTCCGGCCTTACCAAGGGTTCTTGGACCGTAAGGGGGAGTTTCCTATCCATCATCCATTTGGAGATGTTCGGGGTCGCGACAATGTAGTCAAGCATTTCCCCTTCGATGAAGCGTTTTTCCTCATAGTGGAGCAAGCCCATTAGTGATGATGAAAGCGCGTTCCTGAGAGAAGAGTTTTCGGTAATGTTTAGTGTTAAACTCTTCGTACCGAGATGCCAGATACTTGGGACGGTAAAACGTAAGCAGGGGTGATCTTCTACAACCTACGGATGGTTGTGCTTGTACCTGTTGATCAGCTCGGCGATGAGGAGATACAGTAAAATGGCGAGGACGACGAAAGCGAGTTGATCGAGGAGAGTATATAGTACTTGGTTGACAGTGATAGCAATGGTTGCTTCTGGTGCGGCTGCAAAGGTGATGTGATCGTGTTATGGGGGACATACCAATTTAGACTTGTTTAGTCTTTTATGCTTGTGATATGGTTTGCGTTGATGTTTCCAGGTTCTTGAGTGATCGGTGGATAATTAAGCCTATTGTTTCATCCATTGTTCAGCTATCATCCCTTAATACTGCGGTGGCTGCGCTTTCTGCAGTTTGTAATATGCGCAGGTCTTTACGTTGACGACCCCAATAGTCGTCTACTGCTTGTTGGGCGTTTTCGAGGTTTGCTGCGGGTTCCCATGAGTCATCATGGTATCCGGTCCATTTGATGAGGTATTCAAAGTGTGGCGATGTTCCCCTGTGGCTGATAATATAATCCAATTCATATTCTTCTTCGCCTTCTACGAGGGTAGGCGGTGGACGTGTTTCACTTGGTCTGTGGATTTCGTTTTGTTCGTAAGGGGTGAGTAATGATGCGTGGTACACGTTATAAGTGTTCTTCCAGGGTGTCTTCAATTGGTAATTAACAGGACCAATGATCTTCGTGATCCTAAATGGTCCTTCACGTCTTGGTTTGATCTTCTTGTTATACCTCGTCCTGAGGTTCTTTCTGTCTAGCCACACCTTTTGTCCTAGAGTGTACGGAGTGTAATTCGTCTTGATCAAGCTCTTCATTTTCTGAGCTGTGTATTCATGTGCAAGGATGGCATCATTTCTCCATGATCGCAGTTGTTCCAATCTTAACTGCGTGATGGGGTGTTCGATATATTCGAAGGCTGATGGTATTGCGGTCGGAGTCTGTCCATACATGAGTTCGAAGGGGGTTTGTTGGCGTTCGGCATGAGGTCGATTGTTGTATACAAATTCGACGAGTTTCAGGGCTGACACCCAGTCTGACGGGTGATTGATACGAAACATTGATAGATATGTTTGGACTTCACGGTTGACTCATTCTGTTCCTCCGTGGTCATTGAGTGCGTAATTTCCAAGGCAGTGCAAAGTTCCTTCCAGAACTTAGAGTCGAACTGCGGTCCACGGTCGGTAATAAGTTTGTCAGGGATTCCAAACCGGGAGAAAACATTATCAATGTAAAGTCGGGCGGTATTTTCTGCCGTTAAGCCAGTTTTTGTGCAAGGGATAAGGACTATTCCCTTCGTAAGACCATGGTCGACCGTGACCATTATCGAATCGAAACCTTCTGATTCTGGTAAATCCGTCATAAAATTGAGGCCAACTTGTCCAAAAACTCGGTTTGAACTCGGTGGAATCGGTACTAAAGAGGGTTTAGTAGGCCTCGTATTTACCTTAAACTGTTGGCAAACAGCACATCCTGCTACATATTTCCATATGAATTCAGCCATTCTAGGCCACCAATAGGAAGATCGTAGACTCTGCAACGTCGCGAGCACCCCCATATGGCCTCCGACGGGAGTATTGTGATGGCTCTGGACGATATGACGCTGTAAGTCAATATTGTCAGCAATATACAGGCGATCATTATAGAAAAGACTTTGGGTGTTGTCTGTACCCTTTACAAGTGACCAAGGTGATTCCGAAGCGGATAACCCATTCAGGTTCTGCATTACCCTCTTGGCAACTGCATCGCCCTTCAAGGCCTCCTTTACAGTGTCCTGTAATTCGATATCAATCAAGTTGATCCAGACTTGTCCCGGGAGGGCCGTGACCTCTTCATTGTCATTTTCGATACCTTTCGACCAATCAGCACGCCGACTTAGGGCATCGGCTGCTATCATCAATCTTCCTTCCTTATGTCTAAGCTTTACGTCATAATCCATGAATTCTATGACCCAGCGCACTTGTCTGCGGCTTAACTTCTGTGGCTGCTGAAAGTATATCAGGTTTTGATGATCCATATAGATGACAGTCTGATGAGCGGATCCCTGAATATAGTGATGCCATTCGCGTAGTCCTTGTAAAATTGCCAAAAATTCTCAATCATACGTCATATAGTTGTGTTCGGTGGGGGAGAGAGATTTCGATGCGTATGCAACCAGGTGTAGGTCTCCGTTCAAATCTGCTTGAAGTAGGAGTCCACCCATGGCGTAGAGAGAAGCGTCAACTTCGATAAGAAAGGGTTGGGTGAAGTCGGGCATTTTGAGTACTGGTTCGGATGCGAATGCTGCTTTTGCGTCTTCAAAAGCTTTTTGTTGCTCTTGACTCCATTGCCAAGGGGTGTCTTTTCGTGTAAGTTTAACGAGGGGAGCAACCATTTCAGCGAAGTGCCATATGAAGTGTCGATAGTAATTGAGGAATCCCAAAAGTGATCGTACTTGCTTTACTGTTTCTGGAGTGGGCCAATCTATAACTCCTTTGACCTTATCTGGGTCCATTCTGAGTTGCCCTTGTCCAACGATGAAGCCTAAAAACTTCACTATGGAGACGAAGAAATCAGATTTGTCGGCCTTGATATATAAATCGTTTTGCCATAACTTGTTTAGGACATGTAGTCCTCGTTTCACTAATTGTTTGCAGTTTGCCTGTGTTCCTCCTATAAGAATATCATCCATATAGATATGTAACCACCCTTCCTGAAGTTCTTCTTCAAAAATCGAATATATCATCGCCTGAAAGGTTGCAGGCGAGTTGGTTAATCCGAAGTACATGACTTGAGGCTCAAAAAGTCCTCTCGAACAAATGAAAGCTGCCTTCCACTCATGTCCTTCTTTGATCCTGACATTATTGTATCCCCATCATATGTCCATTTTAATAAAACAATCATAATCTTTTAATCGTTCGAGGAGCGTATCAACTCTAGGCAGAGAATAGGCATTTCGAACAGTGAAAGAATTGAGATAACGATAGTCTTGGACTGGGCGATACCTTCCATCAGATTTAGTGACAAAGAAGAGTGAGGAGGCTTGTTCGGATTGCGAGGGTTTGATGTATCCTTTTTCGAGACTTTCATCTATGAATTCGTCAACGGATGCCAACTGGTTGGGGTGTAATGGGTATGGTTTCGATCGTAAGGGTTTGAAATCGGTTTTGAGATCTATCGCTGATGAGACCTAGTCTCCTCTGACCCCGGAAAATGTGAAATATCATGTTTTTGAAGCCGAAGATCAAGCACGAACTCGCAGCGAACTCGGCGAACTTGTAACTCGAAGCCAACTACCAGATCTATAGAGTGGCACTCTTCATTAAGCCCGGAAACGCTTCGCAAGCACTTCTACTAGCTTCCTACTAATGTCGGACACGAATCCCATACAAAATATCACGCGGAAATACAATCTAAATCAGCTGCAACATCACTTCGCCTCGAAACCCCTATCTGCAATACTCCAACCTTTGGAATCGCTAGAGGAGCGCATCCCCCCCACTTCGCAGACACTTCTATCGAATTCGGGCACTTGAAATATGTCTAGAACCATCAGAACGACATCGCCGAAAGCCCTTAGAGCGCAGGCGCACATTAACCACCAGGACAGCATACTAGCAAAATGACTTCGGCTCTTCGGAAATCGTACAAATGGCACGGTAGCGCAGTAGATACACCCATGGACGGTTCAAATCCGAATTATCCGAAACGATAAACCTCCTGATGTCGCATTATTGCTTTTTTCTTGACCTTGTGGTCATATTTCCCTCCATTCCAATCATTTCACCATTGATCTCCTAAATATTCTGAATTTCTCCCTCTTTTTCGATCGTTCTATATAGTTGAATGTATTGGATCGTAAAAAATCAGATTTGTTTCCCCCTGTACCATCGGAAAATTGAGTCTCA